>JASVEL010014087.1:0-148217 GCA_032618575.1 Nicotiana noctiflora
GCCTCGTATTGAGGACCTATTTGATCAGCTCCAGGGAGCTAGTGTATTTTCTAAGATTGATCTTCGATCGGGCTATCATCAGTTGAAGATCAGGGACTCAGACATTATGAAGACAGCGTTCGGGACGCGATATGGGCACTACGAGTTCCTGGTGATGTCTTTCGGGTTGACTAATGCCCCAGCTGCATTCATGCACTTGATGAATAGTGTATTTCGGCCGTATCCCTTGATTCTTTTGTGATTGTGTTTATTGATGATATTCTGGTATATTCACGCAGCCAGGAGGAGCATGCACAACATTTGAGAGTGGCATTGCAGAGGTTGAGAGAAGAGAAGCTTTATGCAAAATTCACTAAGTGTGAGTTATGGCTTGATACCGTGGGTTTTTCTGGGACATGTAGTGTCCGGTGATGGTATTCGAGTTGATCCACAGAAGGTCGAGGCAGTGCAGAATTGGCCCAGACCTTCCTCAGCTACAGAGATTCAAAGTTTTCTTTGCTTGGCAGGCTATTATCGCCGGTTTGTTCAGAGTTTCTCATCTATTGCTTCACCGTTGACTAAGTTGACACAGAAGAATGCTCCATTTGTGTGGTCTGATGAATGTGAGGAGAGCTTCCAAAAGCTCAAGGAGGCTTTGACCACCGCTCCAGTACTTGTGTTACCATCAGCCTCAGGGTCATATACGGTGTATTGTGATGCTTCCAGAGTTGGACTCGGTTGTGTGTTGATGCAGGAGGGTAGAGTTATTGCATATGCTTCTCGTCAGCTAAAACCCCACGAGAAGAACTACCCTGTTCATGATTTGGAGTTAGTTGCTATTGTACATGCCTTGAAGATTTGGAGGCATTACCTATATGGTGTATCTTGTGATGTATATACAGACCACCGCAGCCTTGAGCATTTGTTTAAGCAGAAAGATCTAAATTTGAGGCAGCGGAGATGGCTTGAATTGCTTAAAGACTATGATATTACTATCTTGTATCATCCCGGGAAAGCCAATGTAGTGGCTGATGCATTGAGCCGGAAGGCTATTAGTATGGGCAGTTTGGCGTATATTCCAGTTGGGGAGAGACCCCTAGCAGTTGATGTTCAGGCGTTAGCTAATCAGATGGTGAGGCTGGATATTTCTGAGCCCAGTCGGGTGATGGCTTGTGTAGTAGCTCGTTCTTCTTTATATGATCGTATTCGAGAGCGCCAATATGATGATCCACACTTACTTGTCCTTAAGGACAGAGTTCAGCATGATGATGCCAGAGATGTCACTATTGATAGTGATGGTGTATTGCGGATGCAAGGCCGGATATGCGTGCCCAATGTTGATGGCCTTCGTGAGTTGATATTGGAGGAGGCCCACGGTTCGAGGTATTCTATTCATCCAGGAGCCGCGAAGATGTATCAGGATTTGAAGCAGCATTACTGGTGGAGAAAGATGAAGAAAGATATTGTGAGCCATGTGGCTCGGTGTCTAAACTGTCAGCAGGTCAAGTATGAGCATCAGAGACCTGGTGGTGTGTTCCAACGTATTGATATTCCTGAGTGGAAGTGGGAAAGGATTACTATGGACTTTGTTAGTGGACTCCCTCGGACAGCGAGGAAGTTTGATTCAGTTTGGGTGGTGGTGGATAGGTTGACCAAGTCAGCTCACTTCATCCCAGTGTGTACTACCTATACCTCAGAGCGGTTGGCAGAGATATTCATCCGTGAGATAGTGAGATTGCATAGAGTTCCTATTTCCATTATATCAGACAGAGGTACCCAGTTCACTTCTCAGTTCTAGAGGACATTTCAGCGAGAGTTGGGTTCACAGGTAGAGCTGAGCACAGCATTTCATCCACAGACGGATGGGCAGTCTGAGCGTACTATTCAGATATTAGAGGATATGTTGCGTGCTTGTGTCATTGATTTCGGTGGTTCATGGGCTGATTATTTGCCTCTTGCGGAGTTTGCTTATAATAATAGCTATCGGTCCAGCATTCAGATGGCACCGTATGAAGCTTTATATGGGAGACGGTGTAGGTCTCCAGTCGGTTGGTTAGAGCCCGGCGAGGCTAGGTTGTTGGGGACAGAGTTAGTCCAAGATGCCTTAGACAAGGTGAAGGTGATTCAGGAGAGACTTCGCACAGCTCAGTCGCGTCGGAAGAGTTATGCGGACCGGAAGGTCCGAGATGTGTCTTATTCAGTAGGTGAGAAGGTGTTGTTGAAGGTTTCGCCTATGAAGGGTGTTATGAGGTTTGGAAAGAAAGGGAAGTTGAGCCCAAGGTTTATTGGACCTTTTGAGGTGCTTAGGAAAGTTGGGGAGGTGGCTTATATGCTTGCTTTGCCACCCGGTTTGTCGGGAGTTCACCCGGTGTTCCATGTATCTATGCTCCGGAAGTATGTCGGAGACCCGTCTCATGTGTTGGACTTCGGCACGATACAGCTAGATGAGGATTTGACTTATGATGTGGAACCAGTAGCCATTTTGGGTCGACAGGTTCGTAAGCTGAGATCTAAGGATATAGCTTCAGTGAAAGTGCAATGGAGAGGTCGTCCCGTGGAGGAAGCAACTTGGGAGACCGAGCAGGAGATGCGAAGTAGATATCCACACTTGTTTGATACTCCAGGTATGTTTCTTAACCCGCTCGCGGACGAGCGTTTGTTTAAGTTGGGGAGAATGTAACGACCCGGCCCGTCGTTACGGGAATTACCACCTCGTTACCTTGCATTTACATATATTATGCTTTTAAAACAGTATTAGAGTATATCGGGTGAGTTAGGAGTGATTTGGATTGAAAATGAAACAAATAGCATGTTTGAAGAAAGCTTGAATATGAAAAGTCAACCAAGAGTTGACTATTGAGTTAGAGTGCTCGGAACCGGATTCTGATGATTCGACTAGTTCCGGGGGATCATTTATGACTTAGGAGAACAATCGGAATTAAATTCGGAGGTCCGGTGTAGTTTTAAGCTTGAATTGGCGAATGTTGAATTTTGGCGAAAACCGGATGGTAGGTGATATTTTGATCCGGGGGTCGGAATGGAATTCCGACAATTTCTGTAGTTTCGTTATGTGATTTTGGATGTGTCCGCAAATTTTCAGGTCATTCGGACATCGTTTGACCGGGTTTTGGATTGAATGTTAGTTTTGAAAGTTTTGAAGAAACTTAGGCTTGAATCCGTGGAAAATTGGTGATTTTGATGTTTAGTATGGTGTTTTTATGATTGGAACAAGTTCGTATCATGTTTTGGGGTACGTTGATGGTTTTCGTTGGGGTCCCGGGGGCCTCGGGATGATTTCGGACCATCAACCGGGGCATTTGGACTTGGCAAAAATCTGCAGAGAAACTGCAGGTTCTGCCCAGGCCCTTAAGCCTTCGCGTTCGCGTGACAAGTGTCGCGTTCGCGAAGGTCAAGCCTTTTTGTGCATCGCGTTCGCGGGAGGGGGAGCCGCGTTCGCGTAGGTCAGGGGTGTTAAGCATCGCGAACGCGTTGCTTGGGTCGCGTTCGCGTAGGGTCTTGGGTGTTGTGCTTCGCGTTCGCGGGAGGTGTATCGCGAACGCGTAGAAGAAATCTGGGCGGCTGGAAGCTTGTACATCACGAACGCGTGGGAGGCATCGCGTTCGCGAAGGTTAATGAAATTGTGCATCGCGAACGCGTGGCAAGAGACGCGAACGCGAAGAGTAAGGAGGAACTGTTCTTCGCGAACGCGTGGGAGCTCATGCGAACGCGAAGAACAAAAGTCTCTGGCAATGAATTAAATTGCAGAACAGAGGGGTTACGGGTTTACACCCCCAAAACACAAATTTGAGCCCTAGAGAGAAGAAAACTCGAGGAAATCATTGAGAAGTCATCGGGTATTCGTCGGAGGTAAGATTCTTGACTCAAAAACATCATTTTATGGTAGTATTAACATCAATCTTCATGAAATTGGGTTGAAATCTTGAAGAAATATGGCCTAAGTATTGAAAACGGGATTTTTGGATTTGGAAGGCCATTTGAACTCCGATTTCGATAAATTTTATATGCACGGACTCGTGGCGAGATAAGGATCACGTTGGTGCTAATTTCAGAATTTTCCGAGCAGTGGGGCCCGGGGTCGGGTTTTACCAACTTAGTGTAATTATGCGAATTTCATATAAATTGAAGTGGGTTATGATTCTTTGACCCGTATTTGATATAATTATTGTTATTTGACTAGATTCTACACACGAGGCAACGAAATTCAAAGGAAAAGGCATCGCGGACGAGTCTACGACCGGCTATAGGTGAGTAGTTTGTGTATATAGTAGCCTGAGGGTTCGAAACCCCGGCTTAGCACATTCTGACGCTAGTAGGGCGTGGATCGCACACCGTGGCAGGTGCGGGATTGATGGTGACTGGGGATTGAGACGTGGTCCATCCAGGAAATGAATAATATGTTGTTAGTGTTGGAAATACACTGTATTTGCTATATTTGTGGGCTGTAAGCCTTGTTTGGGGCCTTGTGCCGATCTGTAGCGTCCTTAGAGGACAATATTTATGTGATAGCTATAATTGCTTAAATCACTGATCTCAATCCTGGAAATTGAAATCACACTTTTGAAATGCTAAGTCACCGGCTTTTACAAATTTAATAAAGTTAAAGTATTTTTCATAAATTATGAATTGAGAACTGGAATTAAGGAAAAATGAATTGTTTGTGACTTAATTGCTTATTTTGGACTGAGCATGGGATCGGGCTGCACGCCGCAGTGGTTGATATGAGGATCGGGCTGCACGCCGCAGCAGTATTGCGCTTGGGCTGTAGGAGCCCCTCCGGAGTCTGTACACACCCCCGGTGAGCGCCGTCGACGTTAAATTGGATCGGGCTACACGCCGTAGCGGTTATGTGCATTGCATTGCATCTATATTTGTTGAATTACTCTGTGGTAGCTGTATTGTATTGTTGCTGCTAGTTCGTAGGAGATTCGGACTGTAGTGTAGCTTCATATTGTGGTATTTTGTGGATTTCTTACTGTCAGCTACATATATATATTTGTTACTCACTGAGTACTTAGTACTCACCCCAACTCCCTGCACCTTTTGTGTGCAGACTCAGGTACTCAGGAGCAGTAGACGGGAAATTCCAGCGGTTGCAGTGTCATATCGGGTTGCTGAGGTAGCTGCCTACGTTCGCAGAACCTAGCTTCTCCTCTCATTCCAGTTGTTATTTTATATTTTGTATTCAGACTTGAGTACTTTTGTATCGTACTCTCTATTTCCTGTTGGATTTTGTTAGAAGCTCTAGACTTGTGACTCCGGATCTTTGGGAGTGTCAGTACTTTTGTTCAATATTATTATTATTGGAGTTCTTAAACTCATATATTCTTCTTGGGTTGTCCATTTGGGGACTGGTATTTTGTGATAATTAAATTGTTGGTCTGGCTGGCCTAGCTTGATTGTTGGGCGCCATCACGACCGGATTTGGGTCGTGACACACTTTTACACCTATATATTCACGATCCAGTGCCTCTTGAAGATATGAAATTCCTGGTGAGTATATTGTACTTAGTTTATTTATTTTGTTTTGTTTGAAAAAAATAGATCTTGTGAGGCTCTAGATTGGGTTTGTTGGATAGTTTCGAGACAATTGTTTGTATCATATTTTGTCTGATGTTTAGTTCCTATTCATATTTGATTCACCTCTCTCTTTTTCTTATGAATACGCAGCCATGCCGAAGATTAAACGTTTTCAGAGTCCACTAAAGTCAACTCGTGAACAACATGATGCCCATGAACATTCTTCATCATCAACAACTCCAGTCCAATCACATACTATAGAGCCCTCAACAACAGTACAAGCCCTCCCACATGCTCATGAAGTCCCGCAAGAAGAACAAGCTCCAATTATGCCTTCTAATTCAAGTGCAACATCTCGCCGTACAGGACATGAATCTATAAAGTATTGGACAGTAGAGGAAAAAGGTACATGCCTTACATTTATTTTTACTTCAATTTATGAGAATCTTATTTTTTTCTTCCTTTTTGGTTAAGTAACTTGTTTTATTGTTAAAGATTCGGAAAATGCTACCAAGAAAATTAGGGTCAAGGTCAATGAAGTTAACAACTTAACTGTTGGGGAGCGCATCATTGTGAATTTTGATGAGTACAATGCAGCATATGGTGAAGCGTAAGAATTACTTGCTGGATATTGTGGATCGCTGGAAATTGATTGTAATTTGTTTCCGATTAGTTTTGAGAAGTGGTCAAGGCCATCGGGCATGCCTAAGAAGTACATGGAAGACTGTTTTGAAACAATATTTAAGGTATAAGTGTTATTACATACATATGTACTTATTGCACCTAGATTTTTATACAATAAAAAAACTAACTTTCAGTTTTTGTTTGAAGCCTCGTTTTGATTTTCGGGTAAGTGAGTCCATTGCATATAGATACTGCAATGCTAGTCTTTCAAAGAAGTGGGCTACACATAGGCAGAGGTTGTGGAATGAATATTTTGACCCGGCCAAAAGCAAAAATGAAATTATAAGTAATGTGCCAGCAGGTATAAATAAAGATCAATGGGCCATTTTTGTTGCTTATCGTCAAAAATAATCAACAATGGTAAGATTCAGATTATTTTAACAAGTTTCATCATAATTAAATGAAGATGATGTTCTAAACTTGTATTTGTTTTTGTTGATAGGAGCTTTGCAGAAGAAATAAGGAAATTCGAAAGAAACAAAAGATGCCACACACTGGTGGTTCAAAAGCTAACTCGAGAAGACGATATGAGCTTGTATGCACATTACCTTATTAAGTTTACTTTTTCTCTAATTAAAATGTTTTATGATAACTTTTTTAATACATTTTTTTTTAGTTTTTGGAAACTGGAAAAACTCCTAATCGTGGAAAAATATTTATTGAAACTCATAAGAAAGCTAATGGATCATTTGTAAATGATGCGCCAAGGACTATAGGGGTAAGTCAAGATTTGATGCATTTTTCTAACATCAGTTTCATTATTTGTATAATATTCTGCAACTTAAGTCTTGTTATCTTGTACTTACTAATTGATATTTTATGTGCTTGTAGGAACAAATTGAATTGAATATGAATCAATGTGATACTAATGAGTGTGAAGTTTCCCCAAATGATGTTATTGGAAAGATGTTAGGGGCAGAGCACTCTGGGAGAGTACGATGTATGGGTATGGGAGCATCTCCTTCGAACACATTCAGGAATACGAAAGGACGACATAATGATTCGAGTGGTTCTTCATCTAACTACGGTACATCATCTACAACATATACCCATTTGCAACAAAAGCTTATGCGTGTGGAATTCCGACACGAAGTCACCTTAAATGCGCTGAAGGCTTATGTGATGTCAAAGGAAGGTGTGCTTCCTGAAGAATTTGTTGGTCTGTTTGTGCTTCAACCACAGGTAAGAAGTAATATAATCTGTCTTCTTCTGTTACAACAACTTCTAATCAGTTTAATTGCATTGTACTTCTATGTGATAACAAAATAAAGTTATTACAATATACAGTTCATATCATCTAATTCTAGTAAAACTTATTGCTTTGCTAAAGATGGAGATGGTGGCAAAGAATTCTCATCTCCTGGCAGAAGCTAAAGGCTTTGATTTAGTTAGGATAAGGGCTATATTTGATACAATCTTGTTTCTTGATCTTGTTTGAAATTAATCTATATAACTTTCTCACTAAATTATTATTCAGCCTGATAATGCAGAGAATGAACCTACTTCACCAGTTGATGTAAGAGGCTCATCGACGGATAACAATGCGAATCACGAATCAAATGCTTAATGTTTTCGTTGCGGACTAGTTTTGCTTTCTAGGAATTTAATATTTAGTGGTTGTCTAGACTTGTGTTTCTATCGCTTTTAGTTAGTGCTTAATGTTTTCATTGTGGACTACTTTACTTTCTAGGAATTTAAAGTTGTAATGGTTGTCTAGACTTGTGATCATTTTACTTCAGCTAGTGTTTAATATTTTTGTTGCTATCTAGACTTTTGTTTATATTGCTTTAGGAATTTATATTGCTTTTTTGCAACTGTTGAATATAGGGAATAAAATCACAAAGAGTTCCCTCGTCAGAAAATAATGGTGTCATATCGAAAAGAATAATATCACTAACATATCTAACAATTACACTAGTTGATACTGCAACTCCAAGAACAACAGTTTCATCAGGTGTGATTTGTGTGCCACAATCACAATATGAAGTTTACATGTTTTTGCATAAAAAAGTGAAGAAATTTCAAAAGAAACGGAAAATTGGATATGAGCTTAACATCTTCTGTTATTTGTTTCTTTTCTGGTCAGGGGCGGACCTACATGGGGAGGTGAGGGTCACCGGCACCCGTTAGCCTCGGCAAAAAATACACTATATGCTTTATATATATATATGTATATATAGCAAGGCGAGGAGTTGGTTTAAGAAAGCTCTCAAGGTTCCTTCAATTCTTTGATGTCCCAATTTCGAATCCTCTCTCCTACAACTTATAAATTTTATAATTCAACTGCACTTTTACCTTTTCTTGAATTTAATGATTGTTTAATTATTTAGTAGTCAACTAGTTATATTTTTATAACCTTTTCTGAATTTAATTATAATTTGATACTTCTACATAATAATAAACTTAAAACTTAATTAACTTTTTTTCTTTCAAATTTTCGGCCCATTCAAATGTCACCCTCCACAAATAGAGTATCAAACTTTTCCGCCTCCCTTCAGTTTAGTTAATTCTTTTTTAGTTCTCAGCATCTCTTCTAAATTCGATAATCTTATTTGGTGACGACACAATGATTATATTTGAGGTTCTTCTTCTTTGATTTTATTTGAGTCAGTTTTTTCATATTGAAAATATTACGCTAGAAATATATTACAAATACTTGTGTTTTCAATATGTAAACCCAAATTAGTTGTTGACTCTTGCATCACTTTGAAGAGAAAGCATTAAATTATATTTCAGGAATGTAAAATACTATATTAGTCAAGGAGAAAAGGTTTGTATTGATTCAATATTAATTTAGTCATAGTGCTTACATATGAATGGTTAATTGGAGCTTCCGATTATCGAAAATAATTTACCTAAAAAGTTAAAATAGAAGAAATATCCTTTTTTGATTGAGAAGGAAGGATCCTTCGGTGATTGAGAAGAAATATCCTTAGGTGATTGAAGAAAATATTATTTTACTTGGAATTGTTATTTTTAGGACATTCTTGTTCTTATGAATTTAGATAACGTATTCTTGGCGAAGTTTAATTCTTTTCAGTCAAGTTATAGTTTCAAGAGACGATACCTCTCATTTTATTGATGGGTTTGATGTGAAATCACATAATTCCGATCCTGATATGAGTTGACGATGTACTTTATGTTTTGTTAGTACCAAATTAATGATATTCGATAATATCGAAGTTTGTTTTTTGATAATAGTTATCATTATTATTAAATTTTTATAGACTTGAAAACTTTATCGCTATCGGGTGCTTGGTACACTAAAGATAGTGCACCCGCTATGCTCAAATCCTGGGTCCGCCTCTGTTTCTGGTAAGGAAATTCTGTTATTTGTTGTTTACCTGAGAAACTTAACTGGACTATGTGAAAATTCATGTAATCTTAAGGTTGATTTGTAGTTTGAAAGATCAACAAAAATGAAGAGTAAAATGTGTCTGTTTTAATTGCATAAGTAATTGGATTTGTTGCATGGATATTCGAAGGAAATGGGTTTATATGTAGAAATGAAGAAGTCTTGTCACTATATCTGAAGGTTGAATTTAGGTTTTGTATGGAATTACTTATGCGCGTGCAGGTATATTTGTGGTATAGTGTGTGCTATTTTTTTGCTGATCCATCCTTATCATTTAACTGCATAGGCTTGTTAATTTGCTGATCAGTTTTCTCGTTTTCATGTTCAACAGTGGTATCATTCACATTTTCAATCACTGCTATATCCTCAAAAGTTAACAGCTTTTCCCCATTTTCTTGATTTAGTCTTACCATTTTCCTAACATTTTAAGTACTTCAATTTCTAACTTCTGCTATTATGGATACTAGGTAGAGTGAAGGGATCGAACCCCCTTCATCGAAAAATAACACAATGTTGTCTTCTTTTTGTTATATGTGCAGTATTATTAAAAAGAAAAATCAAAATGTAGTTGTGAAGGAGGTTCAAAATTGCTTTAGGCCTTAGGTTCAAATTCCAACTATGACATTGTAGAATTTTTTTATATTCCGTTGTATAAATTTATGGTTCTGCCATTATTCACAAGCTTGAACTATAGTGAAATTCTAATAATGAAATGGTTATGGAGATATTCAAAGAAGAACAATAGTGTTGGATAAAGCCGGTACAAGTGAAGTATAGGGAGCTGGCATTCTGGTGCACAATCCGTAAGTTACATGTATGGTGTAGGAGCAGAATCCTGAGATCTTTGCTCTTACTGCAAATCACTATTCTACAATGTATATCTGGTTACAAATGGAGTTTAAGCCTCAAAACCACTGGTATATTCGCTCTTGTTCATGAGCTTTTGAGACCAAACTATAAAGAGGCAGATTTGGAGCTAAATGCATCAGATGATAGGTACTTTGAGCGTTTGATTCAAAGTATATGTGCCCTGGTCCGATTTGTAAGATTATCTGACCAAGAGATCCTTAGACGCCTTATGGCTGTGGTTGCAGCAGAAAAGGTGCTGGAAATGTTAATCCTCAACACACATGTTATTTTCTTCTAATGTTCCCCTGCTGCTCCGAAATGGTTTCTTTTGATCCTTGTGTTAAATCAATGTGTTTGTCTGTACAGTGAGCCAGGTAGCATGGGTAGCATGTTATTATACCTTAATCTGTTGCTGCACAATGAACCTCCCAGTTGCTCTGTAAATTTCATGCCTTTCTTTGCTAGTTTTGAACTTTCTTTAGATAATTGGAAAAAAGGTTCCCCCTTCTAGTGCGACAAAGAGGTAAAAAGCGTACCATGTTTGGATGAGCTGTCTCAACAATCTACTGCATATATAGGTAGGATGAATTGTTGTGGATAGTATTAATGGAATATGTTTAGCATAAACTGGTGTACTTGTGATATATTTCTCAATTAAAACCTCTATTATTTATGCATTAGCTTTCTTTCATTTAATCTTCTTGGCAGAGAAGACCTGAGGTTGATATACAAGCTTTATAAAAGTATTCTAAGATGTAATCTGGCTTAGATGTAATCTGCTGATATATATATAAACCAGTCTTATTGAAGTTTCATAGATCAACTAAAATACTTAAAGATTGGGTGCAGCATTAAAACTTCAAATACTTTTTCCACTTGAAGTTACCTCCTAATTGTTGTTTAATAGCAGCTCTATCTTTCAAAGATCTACAGTGACCTCTTCGATGTAGTTCTATAGTTGTTCAATTGCAATTTGATCGATAGACGGTTGCGTGCTTTACCACCTTTATATTGATTCTACAGCTACTCCGAGCATTGCTGGGCAGTAAAACAAATAGGAGAATAATAGGTAAAACAAATCCAGCAGCAGCATATTTGTCTTTCATAGTCCTGTCAATATCCAGCAGCAGTATTTGTTTTACTGCCCAGCAATGCTCGAAGTAGCTGTAGAATCCATATAAAGACACATTAGAGACATATATCAGGATATTGACAGGACTATGAAAGACAATTATGTTATGGTTGAGCGGTGTGATGCAGCTTTGTTGATGAAATATTTGGATATAACCTGTTATTACTATTTACTAGAACGTGTCTGATTTTTTTGCTTTGTAATTTTCCCTTTCTCCAGTTCTTATGTTAAATGTGACTTTGACTGGTGTTAAAATGTAATTCGGCTATTTATATGTCATTCACGCAATGGTACCATTCTTGAATTGCTATGGCTAAGTTTACACCTATATTAATGTTTTAACAACTAAAAATGATATGTATGAAGAGGGCTCCTTTTTTAAGTGTCTTTCAATTATAACAGTGAATAAATTCAGTTTAAACTGGTGCAAATTTCACTATAATAGCAACTTGTTTTAGATAATGAGCTATATTGACTTCTATTTTGTAAGATTAACGTATTTTATAGTGTTGACGGATTAATTCTTCTCAAGAAATTGTACTCACAAACAAGTTGCTATTTAGTTGATTTAGCTTACTTGGATTTTGGTCAAATTCAATTTCTTCTGTCAACTTATACACAGTTTGCTAACATAAAACTTGCTGGTGAACACGATGAAGGGTAGTTTGGTGCATTAAGCTTTTACTATACACAGGTATCTTCGTGCACTAAATTTGCGCTATATATGAGATGGGAAAGGGTCCGGTCATATTGGTTATGTAGGTTGTCTTATCTTATATTTCTGTGAGAGGCTATTCCCACGGCATTATCCCGTGACCTAGTCACGGAGTGGCATCTATGTACAGTACCACATTTTCGGAAGATTCGGAATTTAATTTAAATAAAAGTTCTCATTTTGAATCTTAAATAGGACACTATTACATCTTCACTTTATTATTAGCATATGACGTACATACGGTTAACTGATCAATTAAAGTTACAATGAAACAAAATTCAACTTTAACGTCTTATCTTTCAAATGATTAAAAGAACATAATATTTTTTTAATATATTGTCAAATTGCACGTACTCTCTAAAAATTAATAATCAATAAAATCCATAAATAATGTAATTCGAAATATTACTCCTCATGAGTAAATATAAAATTGCTTTCAAATAGGAACTATTAGACGAACCTCGACGAAGAGTGTTTGGCGCATTTGGGGTGCACAATGCTCGGACACTGAGGTGTAAGTCTCATAGACTAAGCATCACACATGAGGCTAGAGCATTTGAAAGTGTCCCGCTCCGAACGAGACACGAGGTGAGTCCCAAGAAAGCATTTTAAAACACAATTCCTTGTATTTTGACGATTTTATCATATGCTACAAACTTGCAAGTATATATATTCTTTTATTTGAATTATGTAGCATATAATTTTCACAAAATAAGGAAATCAACATGATGTGCCCGCATATCCATATCACAAGATTTTTCCTATTTTGATCTAGCTAATTTAATATTTTCAAGAGCTTATCCCTTTTTTAGTTTGCATTTAATAACTTAAATATATTATTTAATATTTTTTAGTTGATTTCTTAATTGTATGCTTAATTTTACATAAATACATCGGTAAAAGTGTATCCTAAAATTAGTAAGAATTAAAATAAATAAATAAAATTAGTGCCACAAAGTCATTCTTTCTTAACTCTAAGGCCTAAACATTATTTTTCCATTCAAAATTAAAATCTTTTTGGTTTCACAAATTTTAAATCCTTTTTACCTTCTTTAAAGCACTTATTTATCATAACTGATAAGAGTAGAAAGTTCTCTATATTAATATAATACTATTAATTCTCATAATTATTAAAGCTTTAAATAATTGGAAGCACTGACGGTTTATTGTAAGCAAGGAAATCGGCATCTATCCTCCATAAACAGTAACTGGGGAAAATATTGAGATTTTTTCTAATTAGGTTTTTCTTGGTTTGTTGTTCTGACCCTCTGCTTATTATCCTTCGCTATATGAATGAACATATATAAACATAGTCGTTTGTGGGAATTCTTCATTGGTTCTTTCTATCCTCTGTCAATTTCTGGAATTAAGTTTGTTTGAAAGATCATTTAAAATTCTTGGAGTAGATTGGAAGGATAGCCAAATCTAAAGGTACCCGTGGACGGGAGGATTGCTTCTAGAGGTATATTCTAAAAGGGTTCATGTTAATTTATTTATCATTTTTCAATGGATAAATCATGGATTGGAAAGCCACAGAACACAAACGAATATTGGCTTGGTTTGGATAATTTTCTTGATTTTGCGTTTAAGTATGCGGCTGTGGAAGATACAATTAGATGCCCATATCCTATATGTGGCTTTGGCAAGTGGCAAACTAGAGAGATAGAGCAGGATCATTTGATTTGCAAGCCATTCCCTCAAAATTTTATTATTTAGAATCTTCACGGTGAGATACAGGTAGTAGAGCCTTCTGGAGATAGAGATGTTATGCAGGAGGTGGTTCACCCAGAATATCCATGATTAATGATGCATTTGGGAATTATAGGCACCAAGCGGCTAATGCATGGATATCTGAACCATTGGGTTCAAATGAAACATCAAATGGTGGGCATAGGGAGGATTCTGCTGACTTTCATGATTTTCTCAAAGATGGAAGTGAAATACTGTATGAAGGGAGCAAGTACACAAAGCTAGAGTTTTTAATAAAATTGTATCATATAAAGGTCTATTGTGGATTAAGTGACAAGGCAATGACTATGATACTAGATTTGTTGAGAGATGCATTTGAAGATGCAAAGTTACCTCATTCCTTTTATGACGCCAAAAAAACCATTAGCAAACTTGGCCTTGACTACATCAAGATACCTGCATGTCCAAATAATTGTATGTTATACTGGGAAGGTGACTCAGAATTGGAAGCATGTAAGCATTGTGGTACATCTTAATGGAATCCTAACCAGAAGAAAAAGCAAGTTGCAAAGGTTCTATGCTATTTTCCATTAAAACCAAGGTTACAAAGATTATTTATGTGTTGTAAGACTGCTGAGCATATGAGATGGCAAGCTTCAAGCAGTAACAAGGATAGGTTAATGAGGCATCCAAGGGATGGTGAGGCATGGAAGACATTTGATCGGATTCATTTTGGATTTGCTTCGGATCCTCGAAATGTTTGCTTAGGCCTTGCTACTCATGGTTTCAGTCCTTTTGGAACAATGAGTACTACCTATAGTATTTGGCCAGTCTTCTTGATTCCATACAATCTTCCTCCTTGGATGTGCATGAAGCACACCTCCTTCATCTTATCAATGATCATTCCAGGCAAGCAAATGCGTGGAAATAATATAGATGTGTACTTACAACCCCTCGTGAAGGAATTATGCGAGTTATGGAATGATGGTATTGAAACGTTTGACTCATCACTGAATGAAAATTTTAGAATGCATGCTGCTCTTATGTGGACAATCAGTGACTTTTGTCACGACCCTAGTTCACCAATCGTGAACCTGTCATGACGGCACCCAATCCCCGCGACTAGGTAAGCCTAACACATTGCGGAATATACAAGTTTATGAACATTAAACAAGAAATGGCGGAAAACGATATAAATAGGAATGTAATCCATGCCGCTTGGCACATACACTCGTCAACACACTGTATAACATACCACCAAGACCCGAAATCACACGGGTAACACAGACTAAAAGGGGAAATAAAACTGTGGCTCTATATATCAAGAGTATCTAACGAATGAGGGAAAAACATCTACTAATACTATCAGAATAGAAGGAGGGCCTCCGGATCCGCAGACGTAGCAGATCATACCTCGAGGTCTCCAAATGTGCTGCTGCAATCACCTAGTATGAGTCTGTCCTGATGTACCTGGATCTGCACAACAAAAGTGTGCAGAAGAGTAGCATGAGTACACCACAGTGGTACTAAGTAAGTGCCAAGCCTAACCTTGATGGAGTAGTGACGAGGAAGGTCAGGGCTCTATTGAGAGAAACATCAACATAATAATCAACGGTAATAAGCAGGAATATGTGAGAATAAATCTGAAGTAACATCAATAAGGTAATAACTGCAACAGACTACGAATGACCAACTACGAGTAACAAACTCAATAAAACTCAAACCAGCAAGTCCAGGACCTGTGGGAATTGAACCCACAGTCCCACTCTAAAATCAACAATCCAGGAGCTACGGGAATTTAACCCGAAGTCCCAATAACAGTATCTCTGGGTCTCCGGGAATCGAACCCGCAGCCTATATCTCAATACCTCAAGATGTGTCTCAATGATCTCAGGATCTCCAGGAATCAAACCCGCAGTCCATATCTCAATAATATATCAATAAATCTCCGGGTCTCCGGGAATCGAACACGCAGCCTTGGGATCTCCGGGAATCGAACCCTCAGTCCACAAACAATATCACTCCGGATCTCTGGGAATCAAACCCAAAGCCCTGGGATCTCCGGGAACCGAACCCGCAGTCCACCAACACAACAAATAAAGAAACGTACAGAGGAAATATAATATGCTTAACTACAACTTCACCAAAACTAGTACCAACAATTATCAAGAAGCTCAAATAAGACAATTAGGCAATTAGACAGATAAATCCTATCTAGTCATGCTTTTCTAGCGAATACCAGGTAAATGTAACAATTTAATCAACTAAGAACAGGAATATCGCTAATCGGACAATTCAAGTAAAGTGAGTTACAACAACCAGCGCATGTACACGTCTGTCACCTCACGTACAAGGCTTTTCAACTATCACATAATATCCTAGGGGTGAAGGTTCCCCCACACGAGGTTAGACAAGCCACTTACCTCGACTCCGGTACAAAACCGCTAAGAGACAACTCTTTTGACGCGAATGTCGGCCTCTACAGGTGTAGTATCTGATAAAAATCAATAGAATCACATCAAAATAGGCCAATTGGGCATTACCCAATCAAAACAATTCAAAAAACACCAAAACCACAAGTTGCCAAAACCCCACTTTCGGTACGCTTCTCGAAACATTACGAAAATTACATATTCGGAACCCTCGTCTCAATACAAGTCTAAGCATATAAAATTTACCAAATTCAGAATCCATTTGCCCATTCAAATCCTTGTTTTTCTAAAATTCAAGCTTGGGCTAAAACCTCCATAAAATACCTCAAATTCCTCCAATTTCATGAGATAATTGCATAATATTATCAATACTAATCATAATTCGAGTCCATAGTTAATTACTTGATGAATCCCCTTGAATTTCCCTTCAAAATCGCCTAAATCGCCTCCTAAGCCGAGCCCCAAATGTTTTGAAATGTTTTTGAAATTTTTAACTTCTGATATAATTAAACCCTCTGCGATTTCCGCCTCTGTGGACAAATTTCCACCTCTGCGATACCGCTTCCGCGACCAATTGGTCGCTTCTGCGAATCCCAGGCCTAACTGGCCATTTCCGCTTATGCGAGCCATGGACCGCTTCCGCACGTCCGCTCCTGCGGAATTTCCTCCGCTCCTGCGAGACTTCACGCTTCTGCGAGTAAGAGTCCGCTTCTGCGGACTCGCTTAAGCGAACGCCCCTCCGCTCCTGCGAATTCTTCACTCCTCGACCCTAGGTCGCTTCTGTGACTAGCCTTCCGCACCTGTGACACCGCCTCAGCGGAATAGGATCAGCCTCTATGAACCCAGGCGCTCCTGCGCTCCAAATTCCGCTCCTGCGGACTCGCCTCTGCGGTCCCATTTCCGCAGGGGCGAAAACAACAGAACAGGATGTCCAAACCTGCAAATTTCCATGTTTTCTTCCCGTTTACCCATCTGATAACACCCTGAGGCCCCCGGGACCTCATCCAAACACACCAACACATCCTAATACCTTATTCGAACTTGTTCCAATGATAAAAACATGTCCTTAAACACAGAAAACATCGAATTATAGCGGATTCAAGCCTAAGTTTTTATCTAAACTTCCGAAATCAACATTCAATCAAAAACCCGACCAAACGATGTCCAAATGACCTGAAAATTTGCAGACATATCCAAAATCACATAACAAAGCTACAGAAATTATTGGAATTCCATTCCAACCCCCGGATCAAAATCTCACCTATCATTCGGATTCACCAAAATTTCAAACTTCGGCATTTCAAGCCTAGCTGAGCTACAGACCTCCAAAATACATTCCGATCGCGCTCCCAACCCCGAAATCACCTAACGGAGTTAATGGAACCATCGGATTTTCGTTCCAAGGTCGTCTTAACTCTGCTCCGACTATGGGCCATTTTCCAACTATAAAGCTCCCATTTAGGGACTAAGTGTCCCAAAAAACTCCAAATTCCAGAACCGACCCTCTCGGCAAACCACAATAGCATAAATGAACTTAGGGGAACAGTTAAACTGGGGATCAGGGCGTAAATTTCAAAAATAACCGGCCCGGTCGTTACAACTTCCCTGGATTAGGTATCCTATTTGGCTGGAACACACATACTGGTTTTGCTTGCCCAACTTGTAACTTTGACACAGAACCTTGTCGTGTTCGTCATAGTAAAAAGTGGTGTTTTATGGGTCATCGACCTTTTTTGAGAAGAAATCATAGGTTTAGGTTGAATCGATTACACTTTAATGGAAGTACAGAGGAGCGTAATCCACCATTAAAATTATCAGGGTCGGACATTTTGAGACAAATTGAGGAAAGGAGAGGAGTAGATTTGAATGTTAGCAGGAAAAGATCTAGAAGAGAAACTAAACAATGGAACAAGAGAAGTATATTCTTTGAACTTCCTTACTGGAAATGTAACTTGTTACGTCATAATCTAGACTTTATGCATATCGAAAAGAATATATGTGACAATATCATATATACGTTGCTCCATGATAAATCAAAATCAAAAGATAATATTAATGCCCGAAAGGATCTAAAAGAAATGGGCATAAGGCGTGATCTTTGGCCGGATGATAGTGGAAAATATCATCTTGCTGTGTTTTCACTTGTGACTGATAACAAAAAGAAGGTGGACACCTAAAAGTTGTTCCTTACAACTTTGAAGAATATTAAAGTACCAGATGGCTACTCAAGTAACATTTCCAGATGTGTTGATTTGGTACAAAAAAGGATTTTTTGATTGAAAAGCCATGATTGTCATATTATTTTAGAACAATTGCTACCATTAGCGATCCGCAATGTGTTGCCTGACCATGTAGATGCAATTTTGGTGGACTTCTGCTCATTTTTTCGTGCCCTTTCAAGCAAAACCTTGAATCTTTTGGAGCTTGATAAGCTCCAAGAGCGCATTGAAAGCATACTTTGCCATTTAGAGATGCTCTTTCCTCCATCATTCTTTACAGTAATGGTTCATTTGTCTGTCCATCTAGTAGACGAAGCAAAACTGGGAGGTCCAGTGCATCACCGAAACATGTATCCTATTGAGAGGTAAAACACTAACATTTCTAATTTGAATATACATGTATTCTGGTCGTTTTTAATAATTTGTACATTTATTTTCTATTATTTTTGTAGGGAATTAGGCCATTTTAAGTCATTTGTACGAAATAAAGCACAACCAGAGGGTTCTATAGCTGAGGGTTACTTAGCTGAAGAGTCTCTTACCTTTTGTTCTCGATATATAGAGGATATTGAGACAAGATTCAATAGACCTAGGCGTGTTCGTGATGACCCAAATATTAGTGAGCCTTACGGAAGGTCCTCTATCTTCCCTCAATTAGGTAAACCTACATCAGCTTCAGTTACATACCCTTTAACTCATATGCAAAAACTACAAGCTCATCGATATGTGCTTCTGAACTGTGCAATTGTCACGCCATTTGTGGAGTGAGTAACTAATCCGAACTTTATATTCTTTATAACTGTAATGTTTGAAGTAGGCTAGTCATGTTCTTTAACCTTAATGTAATTATTTCTTATAGCGAATTTAGACAGTACATAAGGAGGAGTTCAAGAAGAAGACCATCGCCTACTGAGATAGAGCGGAGAGTTAATAAAGAGTTTGTTGATTGGTTTCAAAAGCAGGTGAGTAAGTAATAATTAGTTATTATTCACATTTGATTTGAATGACACTAAGACAATTTTATTTTGATTTAGATTATGAATCCAGACACAATAGATACAATGTCTACTGATCTAAAGTTTCTTGCACGAGGTCCATCGGCACATGCAAGAAGTTTTACTGCATATAACATCAATGGGTCCAAATTTTGAACTTTGGCTCGAGAAGAAGGTCTACAAACACAGAATAGTGGAGTTTTCTTAACCTCTAAAACATCATGTATTGCAAGTAGTGTAGACGGAAATTTAAGGCAAGCAGAGTTACCATATTATGGGAAGTTAGAAGATATTGTTGAAATTAATTATAATGGTCGGTTCACGGTGGTTCTTTTCAAATGTAGATGGGCTGACACTGCTCGAGATAGAGGGTATAAAAAGGATCATTGGAACTTAAATTGTGTTAATTTTGAAAACTTAATTCATACAGGTGAACGTGAGGAACATGAGCCTTATATCGAAGCATCTCAAGCACAACTAGTTTACTATGTGGATGATGTTGTCAATAAAGGGTGGAGTGTTGTTGTGCATCTAAAGCCAATAGACCTGTATGATATGGGAGAAGAAGTAGTGGAGGATTAAGTGTATGAGAATGAACCATACCAAGAGCAAAAACTCGAACAGTTCGTTAGTGATGGTGATGAGTATGTACAACTAGCTACAGACCATATAATTGATGATGTAGCAGAGGCAAATGTTGCTACTTACTTAGCATCAGATACATGTATGTTTGAATAGAATTTTTCTTAATATGTTTCTTTATATGAAGGTAACAGTACTTCATAACTAAGTAATATTTATTTCATTTATTTGGTGTATATGTATGTTTAGAAATGGTATCCATATTTGGTTTGAAGGCATATTTACAAATGATATTCATATTTTCTTCACCTTTTTTTATTTGATTCACCTCTTTTTAATTTGTGGTGATCATGATATGGCACATCCTACCACTGCAATGTTACCTGGCACTACGGCTGCTGCAGGTACTTGTTTCATCATTAATGTCGCAGCTGATATTGTGTCTATAATTGGCACTATAGATTGTAGATGTAATGTGATTTCAGGTGTAACCTCAAATCACTTGTCTGACTGCTAGAAGTACTGGATATGCTATATTTCTAATCTTCTGGTGCACTTGTTTTCCTCCAACCCCTGTTGAGGGTTGCCGATTTATTGGAACTACGACGCTCAATCACATATCGAACTCTCAGCAAGTAAACCTATAAAACTATTGTTTCCAATACCAGTGGCTGAATCAGTTAGTGGATGCAAATCTAGTTGTAGTTGGATAGGGTGCGCTTAATGATTGATAGATCTCACAATTGTTGATGTTGTGTCTACTATGACTATTTTCAACTTTTTGAATGTGAAGATTAACACCGCTATGAACTATATGTTAATTGTTTTGGTAGGAAGAGTGGTTGATGGGCGGGAAATGGTTGTTCAATTTGCCAAATATGGGCCAAATGCAGAACGAATGTGAGTAACCAGGTCATTTTGCAAGTATAAACGGTTGCGTCAAATATTCTATTGTGCATATTCAACTGGAGCCTTTTGATGAATTGTATGGTTCTGCTTCTTCTCTTTTATATTACTTAAAGGTATTTTCCTCTAGGATAATTCAATATGTTTGCTCCTTGATGACTTGTTTATGGGTTTCTTTCTTAGTGTCTGATATTATGCGTTGTTTGGTGTCAGTCAGCAAGGGATGATAATTGAGAAGATTTCAAGAATCAAATGAAGCTCGCGAAGCAGAAGCCCTCATACAAGATCACACTTTCCAACTTTACCTACTATGATGTTCTTTATCCTACTACGTATCTGTTTATATATTTATTTGCCATGTTGCTGGACCTTCACATGATGCTGTTGTTTGCATGGTGATCATCTATTTCAATTATACCTTGCCTGTTTCTATGACTTCAGTTGACATGGCAGACCTTTTAGGACAATTAAAAAATATTAGGTTGAAGTGGTACTCCGTTGGATGAGCCTTGCCAGTATTATCCAACTACTTCACTTTGCTTTTGTAGATATAAAGCAAACAAAATAACCTTATTAATAAGAGTATAATGGAAAAGATAAAAGTAAGTGGGGTTACAATTCTATCCGTATGTTGTCCAGTTACTTACACGGGGATCAATAAGGCGGAAATGTCGTAAGCAAGCAAGATTTCCAGGAACTACAATAGTAGAACCTAGATGGGCTAGAATCCAATGAGCAATATGTGAAAGAGGGAAAAAATGAGTACCTTGTGGACGCCGTTTGTCAATGCAGTGACCCGTGCTTATTTCTTCACCATCCTTTGAATTACCATCATCATCATCTGAGTAGAATAGGGCATTTAATTCTTCAGTATCCTCTGTAATTCACTTTCCACATCACTTTATGGTTTTCTTCATAGTATTCATCACCGAAATGATGCCCGGATGGACAAATTACATTACTTTTAATCTGTGAGCCTTCTTTAATCAAATTACAAAGTGCAGTGGGTTGTGGACTCCAATAGGGTAGGCCTTGTACTGGAGTACCATTTGGAGAACTGTAAATAAGAGTTGTTTGATCACCGGATTGATCAAAAACAAGAAATCTCTTCTGCGCAGCTGCTCCAGGTCCTACGTTGGGGTTTCCCTTATCTCTAAGATATTTAACTGACTGAGGACCAAGCATCTTTTTGTCACGACCCAAATCCGGTCGTGATGGCACCCAACAATCAAGCTAGGCCAGCCAGACCAACCATTTCTGATTACATCGAATACCAGTCCCAAATGGACAACCCAAGAAGAATATATGAGTTTAAGAACTCCAATAATAATAATAATAAACAAAATAGTGACACTCCCAAAGATCCGGAGTCACAAGTCTAGAGCTTCTAACAAAACCCAACAGGAATAGAGAGTACTGTATAGAAATACTCAAGTCTGAATACAAGATACAAAATAACAACCGGAAAGGAGAAGAGAAGCTAGGTTCTGCGAACGTAGGCAGCTACCTCAGCAACTCGATATGACACTGCAAACGCTGAAAATGCCTGTCTACTGCTCCTGAGTACCTGAGTCTGCACACAAAAGGTGCAGGGAGTAGGGGTGAGTACTAAGTACTCAGTGAGTAACAAATATATATAAGTAGCTGACAGTAAGAAATCAAAAAAATACACAATATGAAGCTACACTACAGTCCGAATCTCCTACGAACTAGCATCAACAGTACAATTCAGCTACCACGGAGTAATTCAACAAATAAAGATGCAATGCAATGCACATAACCGCTACGGCGTGTAGCCCGATCCAATTTAACGTCGACGGCGCTCACCGGGGGTGTGTACAGACTCCGGAGGGGCTCCTACAGCCCAAGCGCAATACTGCTGCGGCGTGCAGCCCGATCCTCATATCAACCACTGCGGCGTGCAGCCCGATCCATGCTCAGTCCACAATAAGCAAATAAGTCACAAAACAGTTCATTTTTCTTAATTCCAGTTTCCAGTTCATAATTTAGGAAAAATACTTTAACTTTATTAAATTTGCAAAAGCCGCTGACTTAGCATTTCAAAAATGTGATTTGAATTTCCAGGACTGAGATCAGTGATTTAAGCAATTATAGCTATCACATAAATATTGTCCTCTAAGGACGCTACAGATCGGCACAAGGCCCCAAACAAGGCTTACAGCCCACAAATATATCAAATACGGTGTATTACCAACACTAATAACATATTATTCATTTCTGGGATGGACCAAGTCTCAATCCCCAATCACAATCAATCCCGCACCTGCCACGGTGTGCGAGCCACGCCCTACTAGCGTCACAGTGTGCTAAGCCGGGGTTTCGAACCCTTAGGCTACCATATACACAAACTACTCACCTCTAGCCGGTCGTAGACTCGTCCGCGATGCCTTTTCCTTTGAATTTAGCTCCCTCGTGCGTAGAATCTAGTCAAACCACATTAATTATGTCAAATGCGGGTCAAAGAATCATAACCCATTTCAATTTATATGAAATTTGCATAAATACACCAAGTTGGTAAAACCCGACCCCGGGCCCACTACTCGGAAAATTCCGAAATTAGTACCAACGCGACCCTCGTCTCGCCACGAGTCCGTGTATATAAAATTTATCGAAATCGGAGTTCAAATGGCCTTCCAAATCCAAAAATCTCGTTTTCAATATATAGGCCACTTTTCTTCAAAATTCTACCCAATTTCATGAAGATTGATGTTAATTCTACCATAAAATTAGGTTTTCGAGTCAAGAATCTTACCTCCGATGAATACCCGATGATTTCTCAGTGATTTCCCCGAGTTTTTCTTCTCTCTAGGGCTCAAAATTGGGTTTTGGGTGTATGAACCTGCGACCCCTCTGTTCTGTGATTTAATTCACTACCAGAACGATTCCTTCTATGCGATCGCATGCCCCTTGTTGCGATCGCATAGAGCAAGTTTCTCAGGCCTCCAATTCGTTCTCTGCGATCGCAAGCCTAGCCATGCGATCGCATAGCTTCGCATTCATACCCTCCGCGATCGCAATCGAGCCTCCGCGATCGCACTGCACAATTTCCGGACACTATGCGATCGCAATGCCCTTCACGCGATCGCATAGAGTTAACTTCATGCCCCCTTCCACTCTTCTATGCGATCGCATTCATCTCTATGCGATCGCATAGAGCAACCGTTGCCTGCAATTTTCTGCAGAATTTTTCTAAGTTCTAAATGACCGGTTGATGGTCCGAATCCATCCCGAGGCCCCCGGGACCCCAACGAAAACCACCAACATACTCCAAAACATGATATGGACTTGTTCCAATCACAAAAACACCATCTTAAACATCAAAATCACCATTTACACACGAATTCAAGCCTAAGTTTCTTCAAAACTTTCAAAACTAACATTCAATCCAAAACCCGATCAAACGATGTCCGAATGACCTGAAAATTTGCGGACATATCCAAAATCACATAACGAAGCTACAGAAATTGTCGGAATTCCATTCCGACCCCGGATCAAAATATCACCTACCATCCGGTTTTCGCCAAAAATCAACCTTCGCCAATTCAAGCCTAAAACTACACCGGACCTCCGAATTCAATTCCGATTGCTCTCCTAAGTCATAAATGATCCCCCGAAACTAGTCGAATCATCAGAATCCGGTTCCGAGCACTCTAACTTAATAGTCAACTCTTGGTTGACTTCCCATATTCAAGCTTCCTTCAAACATACTATTTGCTTCATTTTCAATCCAAATCACTCCTAACTCATCCGATATACTCTAATACCGATATAAAAGAATAAGATATGTAAATGCAAGGTAACGAGGTGGTAATTCCCATAACGACGGGCCGGATCGTTACATTCTCCCCAACTTACAAAAACGCTCATCCGCGAGCGGGTTAAGAGACATACCTGGAGTATCAAACAAGTGAGGATATCTGCTCTGCATTTCCTGCTCGGTCTCCCAAGTTGCTTCTTCCACGGGACGACCTCTCCACTGCACTTTTACTGAAGCTATGTCCTTAGATCTCAGTTTACGAACCTGTCGACCCAAAATGGCTACCGGTTCCACATCATAAGTCAAATCCTCATCTAGCTGTATCGTTGCTGAAGTCTAACACATGAGACGGGTCTCCGACATACTTCCGGAGCATAGATACATGGAACACCGGGTGAAACCCCGACAAACTGGGTGGCAAAGCAAGCATATAGGCCACCTCCCCAACTTTTCTAAGCACCTCAAAAGGTCCAATGAACCTTGGGCTCAACTTTCCTTTCTTTCCAAACCTCATAACGCCCTTCATAGGCGAAACCTTCAGCAACACCTTCTCACCCACTAAATAGGACACATCTCGGACCTTCCGGTCTGCATAACTCTTCTGTCGTGACTGAGTTGTGCGAAGTCTTTCCTGAATCACCTTTACCCTGTCTAAGGCATCTTGGACTAACTCTGTCCCCAACAACCTAGCCTCGCCGGGCTCGAACCAACCGACTGGAGACCTACACCGCCTCTCATATAAAGCTTCATACGGTGCTATGTGAATGCTGGACTGATAGCTATTATTATAAGGAAACTTCGCAAGAGGCAAATAATCAGCCCATGAACCACCAAAATCAATGACATAAGCACGCAACATGTCCTCCAATATCTGAATAGTACGCTCAGACTGCCCATCCGTCTGTGGATGAAATGTTGTGCTCAACTCAACCTGTGAACCCAAATCTCGCTGAAATGTCCTCCAGAACTGGGAAGTGAACTGGGTACCTCTGTCCGATATAATAGAAATGGGAACTCCATGCAATCTCACTATCTCACGGATGAATATCTTTGCCAACCGCTCTGAGGAATAAGTAGTACACACTGGGATGAAGTGAGCTGACTTAGTCAACCTATCCACCACCACCCAAACTGAATCAAACTTCCTCGCTGTCCGAGGGAGTCCACTAACAAAGCCCATAGTAATCCTTTCCCACTTCCACTCAGGAATATCAATACGCTGGAATACACCACCAGGTCTCTGATGCTCATACTTGACCTGCTGACAGTTTAGACACCGAGCCACATGGCTCACAATATCTTTCTTCATCTTTCTCCACCAGTAATACTGCTTCAAATCCTGATACATCTTCGCGGCTCCTGGATGAATAGAATACCGCGAGCTGTGGGCTTCCTCCAATATCATCTCACGAAGGCCATCAACATTAGGCACACATATCCAGCCCTACATCCGCAATAAACCATCACTATGAATAGTGACATCTCTGGCATCATCACGCTGAACTTTGTCCTTAAGGACAAGTAAGTGTGGATCATCATACTGGCGCTCTCAGATACGATCATATAAAGAAGAACGAGCTACTACACAAGCTATCACCCGACTGGGCTCAGAAATATCCAGCCTCACCATCCGATTAGCTAACGCCTGAACATCAACCGCTAGGGGTCTCTCCCCAACTGGAATATACGCCAAACTGCCCATACTAATAGCCTTCCGGCTCAATGCATCAGCCACTACATTGGCTTTTCCGGGATGGTACAAGATAGTAATATCATAGTCTTTAAGCAATTCAAGCCATCTCCACTGCCGCAAATTTAGATCTTTCTGCTTAAACAAATGCTGAAGGCTGCGGTGGTCTGTATGTACATCACAAGATACACCACATAGGTAATGCCTCCAAATCTTCAAAGCATGAACAATAGCAGCTAACTCCAAATCATGAACGGGGTAGTTCTTCTCGTGGGGCTTTAGCTGACGAGAAGCATATGCAATAACTCTAACCTCCTGCATCAACACACATCCGAGTCCAATTCTAGAAGCATCACAATACACCGTATATGACCCTGAGGCTGATGGTAACACAAGTACTGGAGTTGTGGTCAAAGCCTCCTTGAGCTTCTGGAAGCTCTCCTCACATTCATCAGACCACACAAATGGAGCATTCTTCTGTGTCAACTTAGTCAACGGTGAAGCAATAGATGAGAAACCCTGAACAAACCGGCGATAATAGCCTGCCAAGCCGAGAAAACTCCGAATCTCTATAGCTGAGGAAGGTCTGGGCCAATTCTGCACTGCCTCGACATTCTGTGGATCAACCCGAATACCATCACTGGACACTACATGTCCCAGAAAACCGACAGTATCAACCCGGAACTCACACTTAGTGAATTTCGCATAGAGCTTCTCTTCTCTCAACCTCTGCAATACCACCCTCAAATGTTGTGCATGCTCCTCCTGGCTGCGTGAATATACCGGAATGTCATCAATAAACACAATCACAAAAGAATCAAGGTACGACCGAAATACACTATTCATCAAGTGCATGAATGCAGCTGGGGCATTAGTCAGCCCGAAGGACATTACCAGGAACTCGTAGTGCCCATATCGCGTCCTGAACGCTGTCTTCATAATATCCGAGTCCCTGATCTTTAAATGATGATAGCCCGATCGAAGATAAATCTTAGAAAATGCACTAGCTCCCTGGAGCTGATCAAATAAGTCTTCAATATGAGGCAATGGGTACTTATTCTTCACTGTTACCTTGTTCAGCTACCTGTAATCAATGCACATTCTCATTGTGCCATCTTTTTTCTTCACGAACAACACCGGTGCACTCCAAGGTGACACACTCGGATGAATGAAACCCTTATCTAAGAGTTCCTGAAAGAACGACCTCTGCTATGCTGAGATTGACCCCTGGACGGAGCACCACTGTAACTGCCAGTACCACGAGGCCTCTTAGCCTCTCTCTCCTCCCGCTCTCTACGGTGATCTATTTTAATATAACGGGCAGCATCAACCACCTCCTCAAAGGTAACTGCCGAAACTCTCTCCCTAGTCATCAAAATGCGGATGGGATAAATAAGGCCATCAATAAATCTCCGAATCCTCTCTCGGTCTGTAGGAACCATCCACATGGCATGACGGGCCAACTGTGTGAATCTTATCTCGTATTGATTAACCGTCATATGTCCCTGCTTCAACCACTCGAACTGACGTCGCAGCTCCTCTCTCTGAGACTGAGCGTACTTCTCCAAAAATACCGTGGAGAACTGCTGCCAAGTGAGGGGCACTGCCCCAGCGGGCCTACGCCTCTCAAAATCCTCCCACCACTGAAATGATGCACCTGTGAACTGAAAAGTGGTGAATGAAACACCGCTTGACTCTAGAATACCCGCGGTGCGAAGCATGCGCTGACATCTGTCAAGAAAACCCTGGGCGTCCTCGCCCTCAGCACCACTGAATGTCGGAGGCTGTAGCCTCTCAAATCTCTCCAAACGATGCTGCTCATCGTCGGGCATATCTGGAACCATATAAGTAAGAGCTGGTACAACGGGCGCAACTGGCTGAACTAGCTCGGGTGTGTGAGCCACGGGGGTCTGATTCCCTCCCCCTGCCTGTGAAGAAGATAGTGCAGTAGTAGCTGCACCAAGCCTGTGCACACTGATAAGATCTGAGCCAAGGTCTCCTGAAGACCTGGTATGACAATGGGCACTGCCGGTGCCTGAACCTGAGTTGCCGGAGCGTTTGCCGCTGGAATCTGGTCCTGAGTCTGGGCCACTGGTGCAGGAATCTGACCCTGAGTCTGGTCAGCTGGTGGGTCAGCAGGTGCTGGTGCTGCTGCCCTACCTCTACCACGACCACGGCCTCTGGGTGCCAATGGTGGTCGTCCGCCACGTCCGTTAGCTCGTGTTCTCGCCATCTGCGAGAGAATAGAATATAGAAAATTTTAATTTCATGGTAACACAAATCGCACAATATGAATCCAAGAAAGTGAGGTTTTTCCTAAAGTTTTTGTAGCCCTCCGAGGATAGATACGGACGTCTACGTACCGATCCAGCGAAAGCCTACTAAACCGGCTCATGACTCACGAGTCCTAGTAACCTAGGCTCTGATACCAACTTGTCACGACCCAAATCTCGTCGTGATGGCGCCCAACAATCAAGCTAGGCCAGCCAGTCCAACCATTTCTGATTACATTGAATACTCGTCCCAAATGGACAACCCAAGAAGAATATATGAGTTTAAGAACTCCAATAATAATAATAATAAACAAAATAGTGACACTCCCAAAGATCCAGAGTCACAAGTCTAGAGCCTCTAACAAAACCCAACAGGAATAGAGAGTACTGTATGGAATACTCAAGTCTGAACATAAGATAGCAACTGAAAAGAGGAAGAGAAGCTAGGTTCTGCGAACGTCGGCAGCTACCTCAGCAACTCGGAATGACTCTGCAAAAGCTGGAAATGCTCGTCTACTGCTTCTGAGTACCCGAGTCTGCACACAAAAGGTGCAGGGAGTAGGGGTGAGTACTAAGTACACAGTGAGTAACAAATATATATAAGTAGCTGACAGTAAGAAATCCACAAAATACCACAATATGAAGCTACACTACAGTCCGAATATCCTACGAACTGGCATCAACAGTACAATTCAGCTACCACAGAGTAATTCAACAAATAAAGATACAATGCAATGCACATAACCGCTACGGCGTGTAGCCCGATCCAATTTAACATCGACGACGCTCACTAGGGGTGTGTACAGACTCCGGAGGGGCTCCTACAGCCCAAGCACAATACTGTTGCGGCGTGCGGCCCGATCCTCATATCAACCACTGCGGCGTGCAGCCCGATCCATTCTCAGTCCACAATAAGCAAATAAGTCACAAAACAGTTCATTTATCTTAATTCCAGTTTCCAGTTCATAATTTAGGAAAAATACTTTAACTTTATTAAATTTGCAAAAGCCGGTGACTTAGCATTTCAAAAAGGTGATTTCAATTTCCAGGACTGAGATCAGTGATTTAAGCAATTATAGCTATCACATAAATGTTGTCCTCTAAGGACGCTACAGGTCGGCACAAGGCCCCAAACAAGGCTTACAACCCACAAATATATCAAATACAGTGTATTTCCAACACTAATAACATAATATTCATTTCCGGGATGGACCAAGTCTTAATCCCCAATCACAATCAATCCTGCATCTGCCACGGTGTGCGAGCCACGCCCTACTAGCGTCACAATGTGCTAAGCCGGGGTTTCGAACCCTCAGGCTACCATATACACAAACTACTCAGCTCTAGCCGGTCGTAGACTCGTCCGCGATGCCTTTTCCTTTGAATTTAGCTCCATCGTGCATAGAATCTAGTCAAACCACAATAATTATGTCAAATACGGGTCAAAGAATCATAACCCATTTCAATTTATATGAAATTTGCATAAATACACCAAGTTGGTAAAACCCGACCCCGGGCCCACTGCTCGGAAAATTCCGAAATTAGTACCAACCCTCATCTCGCCACGAGTCCGTGCATATAAACTCTATCGAAATCGGAGTTCAAATGTCCTTCCAAATCCAAAAATCCCGTTTTCAATATATAGGCCACTTTTCTTCAAAATTCTACCCAATTTCATGAAGATTGATGTTAATTCTACCATAAAATTAGGTTTTTGAGTCAAGAATCTTACCTCCGATGAATACCCGATGATTTCTCAGTGATTTCCCCGAGTTTTTCTTCTCTATAGGGCTCAAAATTGGGTTTTGGGTCTCTGTTCTTTGATTTAATTCACTGCCACAACGATTCCTTCTATGCGATCGCATGCCCCTTGTTGCGATCGCATAGAGCAAGTTTCTCAGGCCTCCAATTCGTTCTCTGCGATCGCAGGCCTAGCCATGCGATCGCATAGCTTCGCCTTCATACCCTCCACGATCGCAATCGAGCCTCCGCAATCGCACTGCACAAATTCCGGACACTATGTGATCGCAATGCCCTTCACGCGATCGCATAGAGTTAACGTCACGCCCCCTTCCACTCTTCTATGCGATCGCATTCATCTCTATGCGATCGCATAGAGCAACTGCTGCCTGCAATTTTCTGCAGAATTTTTCCAAGTTCTAAATGCCCGGTTGATGGTCCGAATCCATCCCGAGGCCCCCGGGACCCCAACGAAAACCACCAACATACTCCAAAACATGATACGGACTTGTTCCAATCACAAAAACACCATCTTAAACATCAAAATCACCATTTACACACGAATTCAAGCCTAAGTTTCTTCAAAACTTTCAAAACTAACATTCAATCCAAAGCCCGATCAAACGATGTCCGAATGACCTGAAAATTTGCAGACATATCCAAAATCACATAACAAAGCTACAGAAATTGTCGGAATTTCATTCCGACCCCCGGATCAAAATATCACCTACCATCCGGTTTTTGCCTAAAATCAACCTTCGCCAATTCAAGCCTAAAACTACACCGGACCTCCGAATTCAATTCTGATTGCTCTCCTAAGTCATAAATGATCCCCCGAAACTAGTCGAATCATCGGAATCCGGTTCCGAGCACTCTAACTCAATAGTCAACTCTTGGTTGACTTCCCATATTCAAGCTTCCTTCAAACATACTATTTGCTTCATTTTCAATCCAAATCACTCCTAACTCATCCGATATACTCTAATACCGATATAAAAGCATAAGATATGTAAATGCAAGGTAACAAGGTGGTAATCCCATAACGACGGGCCGGGTCGTTACATTCTCCCCAACTTACACAAACGCTCATCCGCGAGCGGGTTAAGAAACATACCTGGAGTATCAAACAAGTGAGGATATCTGCTCTCTGCATCTCCTCCTCGGTCTCCCAAGTTGCTTCCTCCACTGGACGACCTCTCCACTGCACTTTCACTGAAGCTATGTCCTTGGTTCTCAGCTTACGAACCTGTCGACCCAAAATGGCTACTGGTTCCACATCATAAGTCAAATCCTCATCTAGCTGTATCGTGCTGAAGTCTAACACATGAGACGGGTCTCCGACATACTTCCGGAGCATAGATACATGGAACACCAGGTAAACCCCCGACAAACTGGGTGGCAAAGCAAGCATATAGGCCACCTCCCCAACTTTTCTAAGCACCTCAAAAGGTCTAATGAACCTTCGGCTCAACTTTCCTTTCTTTCAAACCTCATAACGCCCTTCATAGGAGAAACCTTCAGCAACACCTTCTCACCCACTGAATAGGACACATCTCGGACCTTCCGGCCTGCATAACTCTTCTGTCGCGACTGAGCTGTGTGAAGTCTTTCCTGAATCACCTTTACCCTGTCTAAGGCATCTTGGACTAACTTTGTCCCCAACAACCTAGCCTCGCCGGGCTCGAACCAACCGACTGGAGACCTACACCGTCTCCCATATAAAGCTTCATACGGTGCCATCTGAATGCTGGACTGATAGCTATTATTATAAGCAAACTCCGCAATAGGCAAATAATCAGCCCATGAACCACCAAAATCAATGACACAAGCATGCAACATGTCCTCCAATATCTGAATAGTACGCTCAGACTGCCCATCCGTCTGTGGATGAAATGATGTGCTCAATTCTACCCGTGAACCCAACTCTCGCTGAAATGTCCTCCAGAACTGGGAAGTGAACTGGGTACCTCTGTCCGATATAATAGAAATGGGAACTCCATGCAATCTCACTATCTCACGGATGAATATCTCTGCCAACCGCTCCGAGGAATAAGTAGTACACATTGTGACACCACAATATGGATGGGACCGTATTTTGTATGCTTTACATTTCGCTTATCACCTGATATGATCATTTACTGTTTATAGTAATCCTTTCCCACTTCCACTCAGGAATATCAATACGCTGGAATACACCACCAGGTCTCTGATGCTCATACTTGACCTGCTGACAGTTTAGACACCGAACCACATGGCTCACAATATCTTTCTTCATCTTTCTCCACCAGTAATGCTGCTTCAAATCCTGATACATCTTCGCGGCTCTTGGATGAATAGAATACCGCGAGCTGTGGGCTTCCTCCAATATCATCTCACGAAGGCCATCAACATTAGGCACACATATCCGGCCCTGCATCCGCAATACACCATCACTATCAATAGTGACATCTCTGGCATCATCATGCTGAACTCTATCCTTAAGGACAAGTAAGTGTGGATCATCATACCGGCGCTCTCGGATACGATCATATAAAGAAGAACGAGCCATTACACAAGCCATCACCCGACTGGGCTCAGAAATATCCAGCCTCACCATTCTGATTAGCTAACGCCTGAACATCAACTGCTAGGGGTCTCTCCCCAATTGGAATATACGCCAAACTGCCCATACTAATAGCCTTCCGGCTCAATGCGTCATCCACTACATTGGCTTTCCCGGGATGGTACAAGATAGTAATATCATAGTCTTTAAGCAATTCAAGCCATCTCCGCTGCCGCAAATTTAGATATTTCTGCTTAAACAAATGCTGAAGGCTGCGGTTGTCTGTATATACATCACAAGATACACCATATAGGTAATGCCTCCAAATCTTCAAAGCATGAACAATAGCAGCTAACTCCAAATCATGAACGGGGTAGTTCTTCTCGTGGGGCTTTAGCTGATGAGAAGCATAAGCAATAACTCTACCCTCCTGCATCAACACACATATGAGTCCAACTCTAGAAGCATCACAATACACCGTATATGACCCTGAGGCTGATGGTAACACAAGTACTGGAGTTGTGGTCAAAGCCTCCTTGAGCTTCTGGAAGCTCTCTTCACATTCATCAGACCACACAAATGGAGCATTCTTCTGTGTCAACTTAGTCAACGGTAAAGTAATAGATGAAAAACCCTGAACAAACCGGCGATAATATCCTGCCAAGCCGAGAAAACTCCGAATCTCTATAGCTGAGGAAGGTCTGGGCCAATTCTGCACTGCCTCGACCTTCTGTGGATCAACCCGAATACCATCAGTAGACACTACATGTCCCAGAAAACCCACAGTATCAAGCCAGAACTCACACTTAGTGAATTTCGCATAGAGATTCTCTTCTCTCAACCTCTACAATACCACCCTCAAGTGTTGTGCATGCTCCTCCTGGCTGCGTGAATATACCAGAATTTCATCAATAAACACAATCACAAAATAATCAAGGTACGGCCAAAATACACTATTCATCAAGTGCATGAATGCAGCTGGGGCATTAGTCAACCCAAAAGACATCACCAGGAACTCGTAGTGCCCATATCGCGTCCTGAACGCTGTCTTCATAATATCCGAGTCCCTGATCTTTAACTGATGATAGCCCGATCGAAGATCAATCTTAGAAAATAAACTAGCTCCCTGGAGCTGATCAAATAGGTCTTCAATATGAGGCAATGGGTACTTATTCTTCACTGTTACCTTGTTCAGCTGCCTGTAATCAATGCACATTCTCATTGTGCCATCTTTCTTCTTCACGAACAACACCGGTGCACCCCAAGGTGACACACTCGGACGAATGAAACCCTTATCTAAGAGTTCCTGAAAGAACGACCTCTGCTATGCTGAGATTGACCCCTGGACGGAGCACCACTGTAACTGCCAGTACCACGAGGCCTCTTAGCCTCTCTCTCCTCCCTCTCTTTGCGGCGATCTGTTTCAATATGACGGGAAGCATCAACCACCTCCTTAAAGGTAACTGCCGAAACTCTCTCCTTGGTCATCAAAATGCGGATGGGATAAATAAGGCCATCAATAAATCTCCGAATCCTCTCTCGGTCTGTAGGAACCATCCACATGGCATGACGGGCCAACTGTGTGAATCTCATCTCGTACTGATTAACCGTCATATCTCCCTGCTTCAACCACTCGAACTGATGTCGCAGCTCCTCTCTCTGAGACTGAGGCACGTACTTCTCCAAAAATACCGTGGAGAACTGCTGCCAAGTGAGGGGCACTGCCCCAGCGGGCCTACGCCTCTCAAAATCCTCCCACCACTGAAATTCTGCACCTGTGAACTGAAAAGTGGTGAATGAAACACCGCTGGACTCTAGAATAGCCGCGGTGCGAAGCATGCGCTAACATCTGTCAAGAAAACCCTGGGCGTCCTCGCCCTCAGCACCACTAAATGTCGGAGGCTGTAGCCTCTCAAATCTCTCCAAACAATGCTGCTCATCGTCGGGCATAGCCGGAACCATATAAGTAGGAGCTGGTGCAACGAGCGCAACTGGCTGGACCGGCTCGGGTGTGCGAGCCACAGGGGTATGATTCCCTTCCCCTACATGTGAAGAAGCCATTGTAGTATAGGTTGCAACTACCCGAGCCAAGCCAGTGCATACTGATAGAATCTGGGCCAAAGTCTCCTGAAGACCCGGTATCTCAATAGAAACTGCCGGCGCCTGAACATGAGCTACCGGAGCGTATGCCGCTGGAATCTGGTCCTGAGTCTGGGCTACTGGTGCAGGAATCTGACCCTGAGTCTGGTCAGCTGGAGGGTCAGCAGGTGCTGGTGCTGCTGTCCTACCTCTACCACGACCACGGCCTCTGGGTGCCAATGGTGGTTGTCCGCCACACCCGTTAGCTCGTGTTCTCTCCATCTGCGAGAGAATAGAATATGGAAAATTTTAATTTCATGGTAACACAAATCGCACGATATGAATCCAAGAAAATGAGGTTTTTCCTAAAGTTTCTGTAGCCCTCCGAGGATAGATACAGACGTCTACGTACCGATCCGCGAAAGCCTACTAAACCGGCTCATGACTCGCGAGTCCTAGTAACCTAGGCTCGGATACCAACTTGACACGACCCAAATCCGGTCGTGATGGCGCCCAACAATTAAGCTAGGCCAGCCAGATCAACCATTCTTGATTACATCGAATACCAGTCCCAAATGGACAACCCAAGAAGAATATATGAGTTTAAGAACTCCTATAATAATAATAATAATAAACAAAATAGTGACACTCCCAAAGATCCAGAGTCACATGTCTAGAGCCTCTAACAAAACCCAACAAGAATAGAGAGTACTGTATAGAAATACTCAAGTCTGAATACAAGATACAAAATAACAACTGGAAAGGAGAAGAGAAGCTAGGTTCTGCGAACGTAGGCAGCTACCTCAGCAACTCGATATGACACTGCAAAATCTGGAAATGCTTGTCTACTGCTCCTGAGTACCCGAGTCTGCACACAAAAGGTGCAGGGAGTAGGGGTGAGTACTAAGTACTCAGTGAGTAATAAATATATACAAGTAGCTGAAAATAAGAAATCCACAAAATACCACAATATGAAGCTACACTACAGTCCGAATCTCCTACGAACTGGCATCAACAGTATAATTCAGCTACCACAGAGTAATTCAACAAATAAAGATACAATGCAATGCACATACCCGCTACGGCGTGTAGCCCGATCCAATTTAACAACGACGGCGCTCACTGGGGTTGTGTACAGACTCCGGAGGTGCTCCTACAGCCCAAGCGTAATACTGTTGCGGCGTGCAGCCCGATCCTCATATCAACCACTGCGGCGTGCAGCCCGATCCATGCTCAGTCCACAATAAGCAAATAAGTCACAAAACAGTTCATTTTTCTTAATTCCAGTTTCCAGTTCATAATTTAGGAAAAATACTTTAACTTTATTAAATTTGCAAAAGCCGGTGACTTAGCATTTCAAAAAGGTGATTTCAATTTCCAGGACTGAGATCAGTGATTTAAGCAATTATAGCTATCACATAAATGTTGTCCTCTAAGGACGCTACAGATCGGCACAAGGCCCCAAACAAGGCTTACAGCCCACAAATATATCAAATACGGTGTATTTCCAACACTAATAACATATTATTCATTTCCGGGATGGACCAAGTCTTAATCCCCAAACACAATCAATCCCGCATCTGCCACGGTGTGCGAGCCACGCCCTACTAGCATCACAATATGCTAAGACGGGGTTTCGAACCCTTAGGCTACCATATACACAAACTACTCAGCTCTAGCCGGTCGTAGACTCGTCCGTGATGCATTTTCCTTTGAATTTAGCTCCATCGTGCGTAGAATCTAGTCAAACCACAATAATTATGTCAAATACGGGTCAAAGAATCACAACCCATTTCAATTTATATGAAATTTGCATAAATACACCAAGTTGGTAAAACCCGACCCCGGGCCCACTGCTCGGAAAATTCCGAAATTAGTACCAACGCGACCCTCGTCTCGCCACGAGTCCGTGCATATAAAATTTATCGAAATCGGAGTTCAAATGGCCTTCCAAATCCAAAAATCCCGTTTTCAATATATATGCCACTTTTCTTCAAAATTCTACCAAATTTCATGAAGATTGATGTTAATTCTACCATAAAATTAGGTTTTTGAGTCAAGAATCTTACCTCCGATAAGTACCCGATGATTTCTCAGTGATTTCCCCGAATTTTTCTTCTCTCTAGGGCTCAAAATTGGGTTTTGGGTTTATGAACCCGCGACCCCTCTGTTATGTGATTTAATTCACTGCCAGAACGATTCCTTCTATGCGATCGCATGCCCCTTGTTGCGATCACATAGAGCAAGTTTCTCAGGCCTCCAATTCATTCTCTGCGATCGCAGGCCTAGCCATGCGATCGCATAGCTTCGCCTTCATACCCTCCACGATCGCAATCGAGCCTCCGCGATCGCACTGCACAAATTCCGGACACTATGCAATCGCAATGCCCTTCACGCGATCGCATAGAGTTAACTTCACGCCCCCTTCCACTCTTCTATGTGATGGCATTCATCTCTATGCGATCGCATAGAGCAACTGCTGCCTGCAATTTTCTGCAGAATTTTTCCAAGTTCTAAATGCCCGGTTGATGGTCCGAATCCATCCCGAGGCCCCCGGGACCCCAACGAAAACCACCAACATACTCCAAAACATGATACGGACTTGTTCCAATCACAAAAACACCATCTTAAACATCAAAGTCACCATTTACACACGAATTCAAGCCTAAGTTTCTTCAAAACTTTCAAAACTAACATTCAATCCAAAACCCGATCAAACGATGTCCGAATGACCTGAAAATTTGCGGACATATCCAAAATCACATAACGAAGCTACAGAAATTGTCAGAATTCCATTCCGACCCCCGGATCAAAATATCACCTACCATCCGGTTTTCGCCAAAAATCAACCTTCGCCAATTCAAGCCTAAAACTACACCGGACCTCCGAATTCAATTCCGATTGCTCGCCTAAGTCATAAATGATCCCCTAAAACTAGTCGAATCATCAGAATCCGGTTCCGAGCTCTCTAACTCAATAGTCAACTCTTGGTTGACTTCCCATATTCAAGCTTCCTTCAAACATACTATTTGCTTCATTTTCAATCCAAATCACTCCTAACTCATCCGATATACTCTAATACCGATATAAAATCATAAGATATGTAAATGCAAGGTAACGGGGTGGTAATTCCCGTAACGACGGGCCGGGTCGTTACACTCTTTTACTACAGTGCTTAAAATTGGAGCAGAACCTTGTCGCAACCGTGGTAAACAATAGAACAAATTGCAAGGTTCAGTTGGTTGGCTTGCCTTTGACTCTGGCAGCCCATAAATGATGAAAGATTGAAGTGGTTGGGGGAAGGATTAGTAGCACACCTTTCTGCAATCTTCGTTTGATAGATGTTGATTTATGTTTAGATTCTGCTAAGATTTAGACTCTGCCGAGTTACTTTGTAACATCGAGGGTCGTTTGGTAGGGGAATATGAGTTAGTATTACTCCTTAGATAAACTGAATTTGCAGAAAAGGTAAGGTTATGCATTTGGTTGGGTTGGAGTTGTCCAAGTGCCTCCAAGTCCCAACATGTTTAACTCATATCTGTTATTACCGTTGTTTGCTCTCAGTTATTATTCTAGTTTCCTTTCCAATTCATATATGTATGTTTCTATGTTTAGCACACCTCTATATTCCTTTGATATCACCTTTTCTTGGGGAAAATGGTGTGGATTGTCAAACAACTGAGATGATTTTGGAGTAGCGGATACCTTAAAGTCATATGGACCATGTGGCAAGTCAGAAACTCTAAACGTTGGGATGAGAGTTAAGATTTCATGTGTAGTCCACACTGTTTTTAAAATCCCTTCTTCTTTTTACGTTTAAGCATATTTTTGGAGTTCGTAAATTGTATAGTTGATGGTATATCCTTCATTGAGAAGAGCTTTTAGGTTCTGCTATTGTTGTTTCGTATATACGATGTTTATAAAATACCACATGCTTATGGTAGAGAATGAAACTGTATGATGTATAGAAAACACAATTTACTTGGAAAAGGGAACAAAAACCACATATGATCTCATCCACTATCTGTTGAGAAAGATTGTAGTTTTCTCTTTTTTACCTCATGGTTAAAGCTAATTTTCTATGACCTATCTCTGATTGCTCTCATACATACCTCTTTTTTATCTTGACACTGATTTTTTTGCAGTCGGTTGCGACCTTCTTTAGTCATATTATGTCTGCAATTGGAAGAAGTACAGCTGGTCCATGTTAGTTTAAAATTTGTCCTCTTTTGTCATATAAGTACAACTGAATTTACCTTTCAAATGCCCAGAGTATTATTGAAAATTTTCAGGGGATGTTGTTGTCAATGTGTATATAAACTATGAAAAGAAGTGTGTTTTTGTTGAAATGAGATCAGTAGAGGAAGCTAGTAATGCCATGGCACTGGATGACAGCATATTTGATGTACCTAAAACGTATAATAGATGATTAGCTAGTTATGATTTAAAGAAGATAGATTTTTTAGTCTTGTGTAGGTGGTTTATCCATTTGGGAGAAAGCAAGGTCTAGAAAATTATAGTTTTAGGGCTATCCTTTGAGTCTTGTTTAGTCCAATAAAATTTTGAAAGCAATATCTTTCATCATGTTCCTGTATAAGAGCTGACTTCCTCATACCTGTTTCTTTTACTTTTGTTCATTTGTTAGTCATTTATTTATCATTATTGGAGCTTATCGGATGTTACTGGATAATTCTTTATCCAACATCAAGTATATGTTATTACGTTCAACTGACTGCTCTGTACATGCATTTTTCGTCCAGGGCGCACCCTGTAAGGTCAGAAGACCGAGTGATTACAATCCTTCTCCGACTCCTACTCTTGGTCCTAGCCAACCAAAACCAAACCTCAACATATAATGTTCGGTTCCATTATGTGGTTCTAGTTTTGAGATAAAAAATAGTCATCTAGGATAAATGTGTGTTCCATTGAATTCATATCTTCATATGACTAAATGTGGGGTTTATGTATATCTTGTGGAAATGATTTACATGCGTCTACATTCCATTACTGTAGGCCGAAGAACATGATATGGAGGTGAAACTAGAGGAGTTCTAAGCTGAGGTTCACAATGCTAATATAGGTCATAGGATATTGTGTACAGTTTGTCGCATGTTGTTTAGTGTAAGCAGGCTGTGAATGGTAGGAACTGTAACCTCTAGCAGGGGCTATTTGGGCATACGCAGGAGGTTGTTGTGGTACAGGCTGACCATATCCTAGAACAGGCTGGGCACTCTGGTGAGGATACTCAGGACCAGAAGCTGGAGCAGCTTGGGGTGATTGTCTCCATCGGCGGTAAGGTTAAGTTTGTTGCATTTGCCCATTGGATGTATAGGGGTATTGCTGCTACTGCGGCGGTATATTAGCACTATATCCTTGAGTTGATGGAGCTGGACCCTGCTGATACGGCATTTCTCCAGGTTGATTACCCCTGGGATGGATGTAAGGTTGCGAATGGGAAACCTGTGGATGCCTACCATATGGAGGAGATTTACCATATTGTTTGTGTGTGCCATAGCTGGGATGTGCACCACTTTGAGGGTAAACAGTTACCTGAGAAGGTCCATGTCCACCATACTAATTCTGTGGTACCATCTGGTGATCATGTTTTACATAAATGTATTAATGCACATAGCCATGTCCATGCTGTGCTTGGTGATGAGTGTATGACTGGCCATAATCTGGACCATGTGCCTGCCCATAGTTGTAGTTTTCCATAGAAGGCATGCATGTTAAAGGACCAGAAAACATGAATATGAATTTTAAAGAGGGAAGCAAATGCTGGGGCATTGGCTATACAATGCAACTAATAACTACAAACACCAACCTGTGATTGAGGTCCCTGCATAGAGGGTACAACAAGGAAACCAAAAGGAGTAGTTCATACACACAAAGGAATATTAGCTCTAATGCGTTGGTTGAACATACCAAAAAGGTCTTGGTAATTGAGGATGGTGAAGTTGTTCACATCAAGGTACTCCCTTATTTCTAATTTCTCCATATAAATATACTGATCAAAATTTGTTTTATTTCTTGATATGAAGCTATCTGCCATTAGAAATGGAGTGCATGACTACTAAGCTAACTATAAATACTCTCTCCTTCTAACTTGAGCAGCTTTCTCTTTAGTAACATAGCACCTCTTCATTCTGATGACCATACACGCATAATCTTTGTTGGTTCTTCAAAGATGCAGATGAAACTGAAAGTATTTAGAAGGTTCTTTTCTATTTAATATTATTGTTGTTATAATCTCTTCTGTAAATTACACCCTTCTGTAAATTATTCATCTATGTTATTTCTCCCTAGATTTAGTGTTCATCTCTGTTCTAGATTTAGTGTTCTGCAATCTGGGATCCTACTAACAAGTTGTGATAAAACTGGTTTTTAAGTTGTTTCTGCCTGGTTGTTGTGATACTGACTTTCCTAATGACGGTGATCCTTTTTGTAGATATTTGGTGATAGTTTATGTGGACAAGTATGGATATTTGGCGTGTTTCATTCATTTACTTCTTTGTAATATTTCACCTTCAACATCTGTTGCCTACTGGACGTGGGATAAATTAAAGCCCAGTAGATGTCAGGCCTACTAAAGAGCTTAGTTGTGGTTGGGAGATTATACAATTTGCTTTTAACTTTCTTGATTTTCTGTTCTTAGACTGTCTATCTAATCTATCAATTTTTAGAATCAGATATTCTGATAGTGCTTGTGTCAGTATATCTATTCCTTTGCTCCCAACCCTAATCAAATCCGTCTCTTGGTGCTTGCTGTGGAGGATAATTTCCATAGGCAGAACACTGTCAGCTATTATTTCAATGTTCACGTTCCTCAGCGGATCAGCTCGCAGACTAGGTTAGGTTGTAAAATAATTCACACTGATGATGAGGATGGGAATTGATCGAAAAAAGGTGCATCCTCTAGTTCTAAACTTGCAAAGAAGAGTTACTTAAATGGTCGACGATGAGATTAGAAGTATCACTACACATTCTTTTTTGGTTGACATAGAAATTGAATATACAAAGAGACATGTATTCTACTGTTACCTCCTGGGAAAATTCTGCGATGGGGTTCACATTTTACATTGGTTGTAGAAAAGCTCACATTTTTTGGATATTGATGCCAAGTTTTGAGGTCTGATAGGATATCACAACAATGCTATACGTAAATACACTGATTACTATAATTTGTAACATTGGACAGGTACATTACTTCTTATTTATTTCCTCTGTAAAAGAATCATATGGCTAACGCAAGTACTTACACCCAGATTCATACATTATCTGTTATCTCGCTTTGATTAGTACGTATCCTTATTATCCTACTACTTCCAGTCATGCATTTCTTTCATTAGTTTACACTGGTCTGTTGCAGATTTAAACAAAAAATAAAATATTTGATTGTGTTAATGCTCGACTCTTTCATAAGTACAGTTCCTTTTTCTTTTAGAAATTAATATCTTGATCCAACTGAAGTTTTGAAGCTGTAATATGGCAGGTTGAAGAATGAAGAAGACTTGATGATATTCTATCCCAGGGGAAGAGGGAAAAACATGTCAAAAACAAGTATAAACGTTTAAGGAGGATGAATTGAAACCCATGGATGTAGAGTAACTGATAAAGTACGGTCACAACATCCATTGTTCTCAATCAAGTCAAGTTCAGGTCTTCAATAACATCATTTCCTACTAAAAGGTTTAGCCCTCGCATAACATGAGTTATTTTGGAACAATTTATGGAGACTTAGCGAGCAAATAGTACTCCATTCTATTCATAGTGAAAATTAATTAATAAAGCTCAATCTTGTAATGATACATACATTTTTACTATCTTAGTTGGTTGGTGACCATATCAGATATCTTTGTTCATGATAAACTTTTTGTTTAATTCAGTAAGAATTTGAATTATGTTTGTAACTATGGATATTTTTTTATGAAATTTGATTTGTTGTGGCGGAAATAAACTGCCACTATTTTTTTTAATATTAATATCCTATTGCTGCGGTTATAAATCCCACATAAATATTTATTTTTTAAAATATTTAAATCATATCGTGGGGGTTTAAAAACCCCACAATTTTTTTGAGAACTATTATAATCATATTGAGGGGGTTTATAAACCACCATAGTATTTTTTTTTTTGACATGTTGCAATCATATTGCGGGGATTCCAAACTGCCACTAATTATCTTCAAGAACAACAAATTAAAAATTCATTTTGTGACGGTTGTCGTGGAGGTTTTAAAAACTCGCCACAGAATGCTCGTGGCAAAGATAAATGTGACATTTTTAAAAACCGCCACAATTCTTTTTGAGGGGGTCAAAAACCGTCACAATTTGACCAAAAGCCCCCCACAAAATAAGTATTTTCTTGTAGGGTTATTGGCCTAATAGCTATGGTTTATATCAACCTGTTGAGCAAATTATAATGAAATCAACCTAAGACGGTTGTACAGTCTAATAACTAGTATGGCCCTATCGTCTAAACTATGTAGTCACCGCCAGAGGATACAACTACATGAGTAATGGTCTCAACTATGTATGGTTAGGAATGCTTAAACCTAGTATAGTCGTAGGCCAAATCATTGTCAAACCTGGTAAATGAATGATCATTTATGTGGTTGTGAGAAGAATGCAACTTTGAGTTTTTCTGTACTAGTATATGAATATGGACCTTCACAATTGAATACGTATCGGCCTTTACCATCAACCTTGACGAAACCTATCCAAATCTATGACCCCACGTCCAAGTATGAATACCATATTGTTAATCCGATCAGGTTGCCTGGGGCGCAGAGGCGGACCCAGGATTTGAGCATAGCGGGTGCACTATCTTTAGTGTACCAAGCACCCGATAGCGATAAAGTTTTCAAGTCTATAAAAATTTAATAATAATGATAACTATTATCAAAATACAAACTTCGATATTATCGAATATCATTAATTTAGTACTAACAAAATATAAAGTACATCGTCAACTCATATCAGGATCGGAATTATGTGATTTCACATCAAACCCATCTATAAAATGAGAGGTATCGTCTCTTGAAACTATAACTTGATTGAAAAGAATTAAACTTCGCCAAGAATACGTTATCTAAATTTATAAGAACAAGAATGTCCTAAAAATAACAATTCCAAGTAAAATAATATTTTCTTCAATCACCTAAGGATATTTCTTCTCAATCACCGAAGGATCCTTCCTTCTCAATCAAAAAAGGATATTTCTTCTATTTTAACTTTTTAGGTAAATTATTTTCGATAATCGGAAGCTCCAATTAACCATTCATATGTAAGCACTATGGCTAAATTAATATTGAATCAATACAAACCTTTTCTCCTTGACTAATATAGTATTTTACATACCTGAAATATAATTTAATGCTTTCTCCTCAAAGTGATGCAAGAGTCAACAACTAATTTGGGTTTACATAAATTGAAAACACAAGTATTTGTAATATATTTCTAGCGTAATATTTTCAATATGAAAAAACTGACTCAAATAAAATCAAAGAAGAAGAACCTCAAATATAATCATTGTGTCGTCACCAAATAAGATTATCGAATTTAGAAGAGATGCAGAGAACTAAAAAAGAATTAACTGAACTGAAGGGAGGCAGAAAAGTTTGATACTCTATTTGTGGAGGGTGACATTTGAATGGGCCGAAAATTTGAAAGAAAAAAAGTTAATTAAGTTTTAAGTTTATTATTATGTAGAAGTATCAAAATTATAATTAAATTCAGAAAAGGTTATAAAAATATAACTAGTTGACTACTAAATAATTAAACAATCATTAAATTCAAGAAAAGGTAAAAGTGCAGTTGAATTATAAAATTTATAAGTTGTAGGAGAGAGGATTCGAAATTGGGACATCAAATAATTGAAGGAACCTTGAGAGCTTTCTTAAACCAACTCCTCTGCCCAGCTTTTATGTCTAGGGTGCACACATAAATTATTTTATTGTATCTTGCTGTATATACATATATATACATATATATATATATATATATATATATATATATATATACATATATATATATAAAGCATATAGTGTATTTTTTGCCGAGGCTAACGGGTGCCGGTGACCCTCACCTCCCCATGTAGGTCCGCCCCTGCTGGGGCGTACAGTTTCTACAATCTATACTTATATAATTGATAACCATTCTCCTATTATGTCAATGGCCTGTGACAAACACATAAATTCAATTACTATAACGAGGATGGGTTATAGCCGGAAGTATTTAATTTAACCATTTCAGCCTTAAATATACTGTACGCCCCAGGCTCATGTCCCAGTTAGGATTACCTATGTATGGAGTGAGATAATGTGCATAAAGGGGAGTATTTGTGATATAATATGGTTGATAATGTCATAGGCCATTCCTCAATCTATTATGAATATTAGTGGTCCATAAATATGACTAGTGTCTTTTATATATTAATTACATTATGGGACTGTCTACTAATATGATTACCTATACATATACTATCAAAAGACTTTGGGTTATGACTTATACGATTTATATAAACTGCCAGTCAAAATTACATACGCATTCCATACCAGGATAATAGACTATCCTATGTCACAAGGTATCCTATGACTAAATACTACTTGTAGGACAACTACCGTACATAAGACCCAGTCTGAATACGGAATACCAATCTAAATTCTACTAACGATAAGTGTACGACTTAATAGGTGTAATACGATATTAAGTTTATGGAACCGTTATGTATGTGTAGAGCACAATAGGACTGATGCTGCTCCTATACAATTGGCCATTCGATACGTATATGTATGGACAATCGGCAGGATTGACTTCCTCTGGTCGATTGGTAGACTACGATTGTAGTATGAATGGAATACCCTCGACCCTATTGTACTAATAGCCCTGATCATGGATACGTCCTAGCCATGCAGACAAAATTAGGAGTTATTAGGTATAGACTAGTTGATTAAGTAATAATGCAACAATACCTCGGAATATTATGTTTAAATGGGCTGATATATCTTTGCCCTTAATATAGGAGTTAATTGGTCATGTTCCAACTTATTGTAAGTAAGTCCTATGCCTATACATCACCTCTGCCGATTAGTATGAACTTTACGACCCCTGTATCAAAATTGTGGGTCATGGAATTACTTAATAGGAATTCATATTGTCGTATGAAATAAGATATACCTGGATATACATAATCATAGAACCTTCCATTTATATAGGCCCGTTTACTAATATGATCCATTGGTATATTCTTATTGACTTAGTATAATATGCAATAGGCAGTACGCCTAGTCCATTGGACGCATATAAGATGACAACCGTATGATTAACAATGTATGAATCGTGAGCCCTCATCTAAAAGTCGTATATCAAATACTAGGGCCATTTAGGACATATCTCAATAATACTAGTATTAGCCCAATAGTGGAGTTCAAGGTTACTATAAAGGTCCTATATAAACTAGGTATGTTTATATAAAAGACCAAGGATTATTTAGTAATTGACCGTCTAATCGTGTTAGTATATATTATCATACGCATGTATACTTCATAGGGCCATACCACGATATATATAGTTGAATAAGTGGTTATACCTAGGCCGTCTTTAGATTCATTGTTTAAACTGTTACGTAGTTTAGATAGGTTCCGTTTAATTATCATCAAGTAATATGTCCAATTGTATATCTATGCCCCGGTAATGAGATACTCAATTCGATAACCCCTATTATTCATATACCAATGAGAACAAGATAAGGATACTCATTGCGTATGACATTACTCCTAATAAATTGGAGTAATATGTTGGACAGAATGTATAGTCTAATCCGTATTCCCCACTGCGAAACAGTAATAGTCCATTTGAACATGGAGAGTAGGATGAATAGTATATGAATGAAATCATATTCATAGACGGTCAATTACTAAATAACAACCACGATATATAAACGGAAGTTTCTATGACTACAATCGTATTAGTCCAATGGACTTATGTGGTTGTCGTAGGCCGATGCGTCCTAGTATATGAATGAAATCATATTCATAGACGGTCAATTACTAAATAACAACCCCGATATATAAATGGAAGGTCCTATGACTACAATCATATTAGTCAAATGGACTTATGTGGTTGTCGTAGGCCGATGCGTCCTAGTATATGAATGAAATCATATTCATAGACGGTCAATTACTAAATAACAACCCCAATATATAAATGGAAAGTCCTATGACTACAATCATATTAGTCAAATGGACTTATGTGATTGTCGTAGGCCGATGCATCCTAGTATGAACGTATATATATACGCTTATCGGAGTAAAGTCCAACTATATCCGGTACGGCCCTAACATGTGAGTCCCTATGATTGAGTATGACGGTTAATTACATTAGTATGTTCCATACTCATCTACGCCCGATAACGACGCGTAGGTCATTTGACTATTACAATATATCCAGTATACTGAAACCTAGTCTACCTACTACGGTCATAGACATCGGCCAACATTATTGAACCGTATAGGTTGGATTACATCAATGCTCCATATCAACGGGGATAAGGACATATATAATATTGACATACGTGTATCATACAATCATTAGTAGTTCTCTAATATGGACTAAATATTACAAATACGATTGGTTAGCGCTACATATGGATTGTATGGTTGCTATAGTTGCCGTATGTGAGGGGTCGAATCCTGGATAACCGAGTGCAACTATAATTACTCAAAATTAGTTTAGTTAATATATTGTCGACCCCAATTCTCTATTTGCATTCACATGAGTATTCTAAGTCCACGGTGATTAGAATACGATTCCCAACCTAGTTAGTATTTTTAGACTAGGTTGTGGTCACTAAATTACTCACATCGGAGACAATCGTATTATATCGATAGACTACTGCTAATCATAGGCCTCAATTGGCACCTATAGAATGAATACCATAATCAATTAGACCGGACGTTAATGTATCACATAGTCATACGATACATTTGCATAGAATCATGACTAACGGTGTTGGATCTAATAGTCAAATGGATGCACTTATTGGCCTATACATACGTTTATACGTACTAGCCAATATACAAGTACTCCATTGAATCGTATAGTATCGATTGGAACGATTGTAACCATGGATGTGGACCCATAAATCATTGGCAATTACAGGTGTAACGACCCAACCGGTCGTTTTGAGCTACGGTACGTCATTCAGCAGTTTGAGGCCATGAGCAGCTTCATCTCAGGTATATTGACTTGTGTGTATGGTCAAAATTAAAATTCAAGAAGTTTGGAGTCAAATTTAAATGAAAATTCTCATTTCCGAACCTTAAAATTGAAGAAATGAACTAGGATTGAAATTTTGAGTATACGACCTCGAAATTGGGATCTAAAGGTTCCAACAGGTTCATATGATGATTTCGGACTTGGGCGTATGCCCGGATCGGGTTTTGGATAACCCGGGAGCGTTTTGGCGCATATTATGGAAGATAGCATTTTAGAAGAAATTGCATTAGTTTGGCTTAAAATGCATTTTAGTGTTATTGATGTCCGTTTGGGATTCCAAGACTGGGAGTAGCTCCATATGGTTATTTTGGATTTAGGAGCGCGATCGAAAGTGAATTCGGAGGTTCGTAGGTCATTTTAGAGTCGTTTGGCTAAAGATAGAAAATTGAAGGTTCTTGAGAAAATTTGACCCGAAGTGGAAATTTTGATATCGGACTCGAAATGCAAATCTTATGGTTCGGATAGCTTCGTTAGGTGATTTGGGACTTAGGAGTGTGTCCGGAATATTTTTGTGATGATCGGTGTAGAATTAAGCTTGAATTGGCAAAGTTAGTATTTTGGCGAATTCCGGTTGATAGGTGAAATTTTGATCCGACGGTCGGAATGGAATTCCGAAAATTTCTATAGCTCTGTTATGTCATTTTGGACTTGTGTGCAAAATTTGAAGTCAATCGGACTTGATTTGATAGGTTTCGGCATCAGAAATAGAAGTAGGAAACTTCAAAGTTCATCAAGCTTGGATTGGAGGTTAATTCATAATGTTTGCATTGTTTGATGTGATTTGAGGCCTCGAGCGAGTCCATAATGTGTTTTGGGACTGGTTGGTGTTATTGGTCGGGGTCTCGGGGGTCTCGGATGTGTTTCGGATGCCCAACGGGTCATTTTTGGAAGATTTTTGCCGTTTTGAGCATAAATGTAATGATCCAAAGGTCTAATTTTAGTTCTAGAGATCCAAATTTGATTTAGAGACTTCGAGAATTTAAATCATGAATTATAGGACTGATCTGGAAATTTTGGTTTAATTTCATCGAGTCGCGATTGGGTTTTTGACGTGAAATGTGAGTTAATTGTTTAACGAGCGAAATTGATGTTAGACTGAGCAAATGAGATCCAAATTCAGTTTTTTTTAACCACTGGATCCGTATCGAAATTACGGAGCCATAGGAAAAAGAATCGTCGAATTTCGAGTTCGTATGATGGAGTTAGGACTATTTTGGTGCAAAATGGCTGTGCTGCAATTTTTTTGAAAAAGCTGCTGCATTTTATGAATAGTGAACAGTAACTGCACGTGAATAGTAACCGCGCGGGTGAACAGTGAACAGTGTCCCACGCGCATGAACAGTGTCCGCGCGTGAACAGTACCGACGAAAATTCTGGGCAGTATATCCGCGATTTTGGGTCATTTTCCTCCATTTTTTTTTCAGCAACTTGAGAGCTTTTGGACAGAAATTGACGGGGAATCGCTGGGATATTGATAATAGGTGAATTTGACTATATTTATGCCCTAAATAATCACACTTTATTGTTGTTTTGATATTGTTATGATAACAAAATGCTTTTATTAGTGTTCTTAGTGTGTTATAGGTACACTTGAGCTAATGAAGACTAAAAGAGCAAGTTTTGGAGTCAAAAGATGGTGAAAAAGGTCAAAATGTGGTACAAGTCAAGAACTTATGTTGAAAGTAGCCGGGAAGGTATGATTCCGATCTATATGGATGTTATGGAATGAATTTAAGTGATTTGGAGCTTTGAAGTCTGAGTAAAAGCTCAAGGAATTAAGCCGGGATCGAGTTCGGGAGTCAAATTTGATAAGTGTAGAACAAGCGAAGAATGGATGAGGCATATTGTGCACTGTTTAGTAAATCGGACATAACGTTTTGGTCAGAACTCCATTGTGTCTCCATAATATATGGTTGGAAAGATAACTCAAAGGACTGCAACTTTCGTGTTTTGAGTATTTCCAAATTCGCAACGGATAAGGGTGAAACACGCGGTTTCTCCGCGACCGCGGATGAACCGCGGAAAAACAGGCTCTCTGAAGTTTTACTGTTCGCGGTCCATCCGCGGACGCGAACGAACCGCGGAAGTCGCCGCAGAAGCAGTCCTAATTGTACTCAAACTTAGTTTTTTTAGCCCTAAAACCTCTATATAAACTCCTAGTTTGCCCCATAGAGGCAGGTAATATATTATTAAATACTTTTGCAAGGTTTTTAGTATGAGAGATTCCTCTCAAACTCTTTCTTTTATTTTATATCAATTATTTCTTTATGATTTCAATTATTATTCTTGTTTCTTCAAGCATGAGTAGCTAAATTCTTTTCTAAGGTTTTGATGGAACCTATTGAGTGATGAACTTATCGTGTATGTGATTACAAATTGTGACTTAGATTTCTATTTGTTCAACTTCATTCTTATTGTAGTTAATTGGTTGGATCCCCAATTAGTTGTGCCTATTTAGTATGCATAACTTGGAAAAGAGTGCATATTTAGGTTTATTGTTGAACAACACCACACCTAGGTTATTAGAGGAATCTATAACTTTAGGCGTAAAGACGGGGTTAGGAATAACGAAGTCTTGGGTGCAATCTTAAGTGAACTATTCAAATTAAAGCTAGCAAGGGTAGCTCGGGAGAGTGCACTAGTAAATTATTGTAATTGCTCGGGAGAGGGTTACGATACACATAGCGTTCATGATTGATAGAATATATTAACAATTTGTATGAGCATAACGATAAGGGATTCCATCAATAGGGGAAATCAATACTTTAGTCCTTCTCCATATTATTTTATTCAACATTCAATTCTTTCTTTTAAGCATTGTTAATTCTTGCAAACTAGGTATTCGAAAATCATACACAAAGATATTCTAAATTTTGGGAACTTGATTCGGAAGTACTCTTGGGTTGTGAAAGTTGTAATTGATAGGTTAATTCTCTGTGGGATCGATCTTGGACTTATTAGACCAAGTTATATTGACTACGACCGTTGGTTGGACGTGAATCAATTTTGGCGCCGTTGCCGGGGAATTAACGGAATTATCAATTGACATTGACAGAACTTCAAGATTCTTGTGTATTCAGGTTCTTTCTACACTCTACATTGAATATTTTGACGTTTGTTGATTTGGGTATTCAGGTGCATGCCTAGAAAATCGGCAAGGACTGGAGAACTAATTGAAGGACTCTCAGACCCCGAGCAAACCTTCCGGGCACGTAACAAAGCCATCAAACAAATTCAACAATCTCAACAACCAATCAAACTAGACTTCGACATGGGTGACATAAACTCTCAAAACCAGCAAGGCAGGCTAAATATGCAAGAGGCACAGGAGGCACAAGAAGGTGCATTGTTCGACCGGGCACAACCCACAGCGGATAATTTGGCAACTGCCATCGTTGTGCCAACAATTCAAGCTGAGTCTTTCCAGATTACTAACAACATGCTTCACTTGTTGCAAAACAAGGGATTATTCTCTGGGTCTCAGGTTGAAGATCCACAGCAACACCTCAAGAACTTTCTATCAATATGCAAAACACAAAGACAACCGAATGTAACTCCGGAAGCTATCAGATTACTACTTTTTCCATTCTCAGTTACAGGAGCAGCACATATATGGCTAAACTCACTCCCAATAAACTCCATTGCAACTTGGGATGCGTTAGTCAAATAATTCCACAACAAGTTTCATCCACCAAACAAAATAGCTCAACAAATTGATGAGATTGTGAGCTTCAAGCAGAAACCACTGGAAACACTACATGAAACTTGGGGCGGATTCAAAGGTATGCTTGTTATGTGTCCTCACCATGGGATTCCTGAGCAGATGTTGGGTCAAAGGTTCTACATGGGACTTTCTGATAGTATGAAGAATATTGTAGATGCTTCAGCAGGTGGGGCTTTTCTGAGCAAGACTTGGAGAGAGGGCCAAAATTTGTTAGACAAGATGGCTCAAAATTCCGGGTGGACGTCCAGGAATGCTCCTATCACACCAGTGGTACACTCTGTACCTATGGATCCATCCAACACTTTGGAGGAGAACATGGCAACTCTATTGACACAAATGAGCATCCTAACAAAGAAGGTGGAAGAATCAGGGGTCAAGCAGAAGTTCACATTGTAGACACTACCAATGGTGGTTTATGCACATCCTGCATTAGCCAACCCATAAGTAATCCATGGGCTGCAGACCAAGAACATCACCATCAGCATGAGGATATGAACTATGTGGCTAACTATGGAGGGCAGCGACAAGGTAATCAAAACTGGGGCCAACAGGCTCCAATGCAGTATAGACCTCCCCAGCCACAATTTAATGCAGCGGGTATGAGGCCACCACACAACATGGCTCCATATCCTAGACGTCAGAATTTCGGCAATCAGCAGCAGGGATATCATCCACCTCCACCACCACATGGGGGCATGCATGACGATGGGTTTGCAAGGTTGGAAGCTATGATGCAGCAGGTAATTGGGTCAAATGCTAGGACAAACGAGAGGATAGATGCACATGATGCCGCCATCAAGAATATTGAAGTACAGGTGGGTAAAATTGCTATGTCTCTCACCAATCGTCCTCAAGGGACATTGCGTGCAGATACACAAATAAATCCAAAGGACCAAATCCCAAAGCAGATGATGGCAGTGAATCTGAGAAGCGGTAGAGATCTTGATGCTGAGAATGAAAGTGAGAAAATTGACAGACAGGCTGAGACATCCACTCCATTGCCCATTGAACTGGATGAGTCCACAGGGTTGACAGAAGTCACAGTCCTGCCGGTTGCTAAAAATAAAGAAGCAAAACAGGGAACGGAGTAAGTAGCTGAACAGGTAGAGCAGCAGATTGATGAGAAAGTAATAGAAAAAGAAAAATCCCAAATCACCGGGAAGAAGAGTCCTCCACCACCATTCCCCCAAAGGCTGGCCAAACACCAAAAAGAGGAACAATACAAAAAGTTCTTCAACATGCTCAAGCAAATTCAGGTAAACATTCCATTAATTGAAGCTTTAAAAGAAATGCCTGGTTATGCTAAGATGATGAAGGATTTAATGTCGCGGAAATTTGATTTCCAAGACTTGGCCACAGTTACACTCACCCAGACTTGTAGTGCAGTGGTCTCTAGACCCATTGCTGAGAAGCTATCTGATCCAGGTAGTTTCACCATCCCATTAACTATAGGGAATTATGCCATTGCTAAGGCTTTATTTGATTTGGGGGCAAGCATTAATCTCATGCCCTTAGTTGTCTATAAGAGGTTAGGTATTGGGAGAGCCAGACCCACCTCTATGCTTTTACAGCTTACTGACAGGACGGTTAAGCGTCCATTTGGTATTATAGATGATGTGCTAATCCAGGTTGGGAAGTTCGTGTTGCCCGCCGATTTTGTTATTCTTGATTGCAAGGTCGACGAAGAAATTCCCATAATCCTGGGAAGACCATTCCTAGCCACTGGGAGAGCCATAATTGATTGTGAAACTGGGGAACTCAAGATGAGGTTGAATGATGAGGAGATCATCTTCAATGTGCAAAAATCCATGAGGCGTCCCAGTGAGTTTGCAAATTGCTCTCTAATTGATGTGGTTGATGTGATAGTAGAGAGCGACGATGCAGAATTGACTATTGAAGATCCACTTCAAGCATGTCTGATGAACATGGAAGAGGTAAACGGTGAAAGTTTGGCCGAATGGGTATTATCTCTGGAAGGCAAGGGATTTTGGCAGAGAGAGCTCGAATTCAAACCTCTACACTTAGAGAAAATAGAAAGCCCACCAGCAAAGCCATCCATAGAAGAGCCACCAAAGCTTGAGCTTAAACCACTACCATCATATCTCAGGTATGAATTTCTAGATCCTAACTCCACTTTACCTGCTATTACTTCATCTGGTTTGCTAGATGTGCAGGCTCAAAAGCTTATAGAGGTACTAAAAGAATGCAAGACTGCAATTGGATGGACCATGGCAGACATAAAGGGGATCAGCCTTGCATACTGCATGCACAGATTCTACGAGAAGAGGGGCACAAACCTTCCAGGAAACGCAAAAGAAGGCTGAACCCGAATATGAAGGATAGGATGAAAAAGAAAGTGATAAAGTGGCTAGACATGGGGTAGATCCCAGGTAAGTTTTCTCACCCTTCTGTGCTATACATGTATTATTATGCCATGAGGACATGGCATGATTTTAAGTGTGGGGTGGGAGACTTATCTTGTATTGTATATTATATATAGTAGATGTAGCTGTAAATTATATTAGCTGGCCTGGCACGATGATGGACACTTGGCGGCGGGTTTCTTAAGGGTCTAAGTCGGAATAAAAACACAAAAAAATCAGAAAATTTAAAAAAAATACAAAAATATGAGTAGAGGACTCTTCCTTATGACGGACTATTTAGGACAAGTACTCTTGAAGGAAGTAGTCCACGTAGGAATTTTTCTTTCTTTTATTTTCTTTTTCTAGGTAGTGTATCATCTCCCCTTGGTTTTTCTTTTGACCACGGTTCTTTTCCAAGGGTTTTTATTGAACCGGGTTAGGTAGATTTTTTTTTCTTTCTTTCTTTTTTTCTTAGGATTAGAGGTAAAAGGGCAACATGTAACCCCGAATATGCACATTAGCAAAAGCGTAAATTGAACTTGAGAATGTATCTTCTAAGCTTGACTGTAGAATCTCAATATGCCTTAAATTGCACAATAATGCTTGCTTGAACATCGATAGGACTTTGTAGATCAACTGGATTCCAAATGAGTTGTATGCCATGTGTGTCTGAGGTTTTACTTAAATTGTATGTTGTACATGATGCCTAGAACTTGCCCTGTGTGTTTGCAAAGCGAAATAGAAGTTGTTTGGTTGTAGAAAGGATAGAGGCATTTCTTTGTGTAACCCCATATGCCAATAAACATGAATTCACCCATACATTATATCTTAGTTAACCCCTTTGAGCTTAAAGCCTATTCTTTGATAACCCTTGAATGTTCTTCAAATTATTGTTCTACTTTACCTCCTAGAAGCACTTGTATTGTAACGAATATGCAAAAGATTAAGTGTGGGGTGAAGGGAAATTGAAAAGGGAAAAATCAAGAATGAATGTAAAAAAAAAATAGTGAGATGGCCAAAATAATGTAAATGTATTGCAAAGCAATGAAAAGATGAGCTATATTGAATAAAATTTTAGGAAAGCCAGTCACATCAATAAAAGAAAAATTGGGGGCAAAAGTGAAGGAAGGTGAAGGTATGTTTATGGGAGACACAAGGAAGTAAACAAAAAGGGAAGTTGTGAAAAAGAAAAGAAAAATGCTTAGGGAGGCTAGTCACTATAACTAAAAGTATCCTACCTGTCCCATAGCCTACATTACAACCCTTAAAGACCTCTTGATCTATGATTGAATAACTCCATTAGTGGAGTATTACACTAGGGCCAAGCCTATGGTGTGTCTGTATGCATATGAATGTTCTTTGTTGAGAGTGAGTGAATTTTTCCGATATTTATAAGTTCCATGTTATGAATTGTTTATGTGTGGGAACTTCTCTCAATGAACTATGTAAGGGTGTGTAACTCAAGAGGAAGAAGGTAAATTTGCAAGTTTTTGGTAATAATTAGAGTAAGCAATAATGTGTCTGGCATGAAAGTTTACGGTTAAGTAAGGATTGTGCATATCTTAGGTTAATCATGAAAAATAGCTTTTGTGATATAATTTGGGGGATACATAAATAAAATTGGCCTAAAGTGTTATTAAGGTTACTCGAGGACGAGCAAAGGTTTAAGTGTGGGGTATTGATAATAGGTGAATTTGACTATATTTATGCCCTAAATAATCACACTTTATTGTTGTTTTGATATTGTTATGATAACAAAATGATTTTATTAGTGTTCTTAGTGTGGTATAGGTACACTTGAGCTAATGAAGACTAAAAGAGCAAGTTTTGGAGTCAAAAGATGGTGAAAAAGGCCAAAATGTGGTACAAGTCAAGAACTTATGTTGAAAGTAGCCGGGAAGGTGTGATTCTGATCTATATGGATGTTATGGAATGAATTTAAGTGATTTGGAGCTTTGAAGTCTGAGTAAAAGCTCAAGGAATTAAGCCGGGATCGAGTTCGGGGGTCAAATTTGATAAGTGTAAAACAAGCAAAAAATGGATGAGGCATATTGTGCACTGTTTAGTCAATCGAACATAACTTTTCGCTCATAACTCCATTTTGTCACCATAATATATGGTTGGAATGTTAACTCAAAGGGATACAACTTTCGTGTTTTGAGTTTTTCCAAATTCGCAACGGAGCATGGTTAAAAATCGCGGTGTCTCCGCAACTGCGGATGAACCGCGGAAAAACAGGCTCTCTGAAGTTTTACTGTTCGCGGTCCATCCACGGCCGCGAACGAACCGCGGAAGTCGCCGCAGAAACAGTCCTAATTGTACTCAAACTTAGTTTTTTAGCCCTAAAACCTCTATATAAACTTCTAGTTTGCCCCATAGAGGCAGGTAATATATTATTCAATACTTTTGCAAGGTTTTTAGTAGGAGAGATTCCTCTCAAACTCTTTCTTTTATTTTATATCAATTATTTCTTTATGATTTCAATTATTATTCTTGTTTCTTCAAGCATGAGTATCTAAATTCTTTTCTAAGGTTTTGATGGAACCTATTGAGTGATGAACTTATCGTGTATGTGATTACAAATTGTGACTTAGATTTCTATTTGTTCAACTTCATTCTTATTGTAGTTAATTGGTAGGATCCCCAATTAGTTGTGCCTATTTAGTGTGCATAACTTGGAAAAGAGTGCATATTTAGGTTTATTGTTGAACAACACCACACCTAGGTTATTAGAGGAATCTATAACTTCAGGCGTAAAGACGGGGTTAGGAATAACGAAGTCTTGGGTGCAATCTTAAGTGAACTATTCAAATTAAAGCTAGCTAGGGTAGATCGGGAGAGTGCACTAGTAAATTATTGTAATTGCTCGGGAGAGGGTTACGATACACATAGTGTTCATGATTGATAGAATATATTAACAATTTGTATGAGCATAACGATAAGGGATTCCATCAATAGGGGAAATCAATACCTTAGTCCTTCTCCATATTATTTTATTCAACATTCAATTCTTTCTTTTAAGCATTCTTAATTCTTGCAAACTAGGTATTCGAAAATCATACACAAAGATATTCTAAATTTTGGGAACTTGATTTGGAAGTACTGGGTTGTGAAAGTTGTAATTGATTGGTTAATTCTCTGTGGGATCGATCTTCGACTTATTAGACCAAGTTATATTGACTGCGACCGTTGGTTGGACGTGAATCAGATATCATCGGGAGATCATCGGGGGTAAGTTTATTGGCCTTAATTCGTTAGTTTATCATAAAATCCGTGGTTATTTCACTGTTAATGGAGGGTTTGAGCCCTAGGCCTAAATTATAGAAAATCATTGATTTGAATGGGAAAACGGAGTCCGATTTTGATAAATTTTATATGCACAGACACATGTTGAGATAAGGAATCCGAATATATAATTTTCGTAATTTTTCGAGAAGTGTACCGAAAGTCAGGTTTTGGAAACTTGTGGGTTTTGGTGTATTTTTAATTGTTTCGATTGGGTAATGCCCAATTGGCCTATTTTGATGTCATTCTATTGATTTTTATCAGATACTACACCTGTGGAGGTCGATATTCGTGGCAAGAGAATTGTCTCTTAGTGGTTTTGTACCGGAGTCGAGGTAAGTGGCTTGTCTAACCTCGTGTGGGGGAACTTTCACCCCTAGGATATTATGTGATAATTTAAATGCCTTGTATGCGAGGTGACGAGCGTGTACATGCACTGGTTGTTGTAACACACACTTTACTTGAATCGTCAAATTCGTGATATTCCTGTCCTTAGTTGATTAATTTATGATATTTACCTGGCATTCGTTAGGGAAGCATGATTAGATAGGATTTATCTGTCTAATTGCCAAATTGTCTTACTTGAACTTCTTGATAATTGTTGGCACTAGTTTTCGGTGAAGTTGAAGTTAAGCATATTATGTTTTCTCTGTGCGTTTTCTTTATTTGTTGTGTTGGTGGACTGCGGGTTCAATTCCCGGAGATCCAAGGGCTGCGGGTTCGATTCCCGGAGACCCGGAGTTGATTGATAATATGGACTGCGGGTTCGATTCCCGGAGATCCTGAGTTATTGGTAGGGACTGCGGGTTTGATTCTCGGAGATCCCGAGTTATTGGTAGGGACTGCGGGTTCGATTCCCGGAGATCCCGAGTTATTGGTAGGGACTGCGGGTTCGATTCCCGGAGATCCCGAGTTATTGATATATTATTGAGATATGGACTGCCGGAGATCCTGAGTTATTGGTAGGGACTGCGGGTTCGATTCCCGGAGATCTTGAGCTATTGATATATTATTAAGACATGGGCTGGGGTTCGATTCCCGGAGACCCAGGGGTACTGTTGATGGGACTGTGGGTTCAATTCCCACAGGTCCTGGACTTGTTAATTGAGATTGTTACTTGTTGTTAGCTTAATTGCAGACGGTTGCAGTAATCACTTTACTGTCGTCATTTCAGATTCATTATTATTAAAACTGTTTATCATTGTTATCATCATTATATTATTTTTCTCTCAGTAGGGCCCTGACCTTCCTCGTCACTACTCCATCGAGGTTAGGCTTGGCACTTACTGAGTACCGTCGTGGTGTACTCATGCTACTCTTCTGCACACTTTTGTTGTGCAGACCCAGGTACATCAGGATAGGCCCGTACTAGGTGATTCGGCAGTACATTTGGAGACCTCGAGGTATGATCTGCTACGTCCGCGGATCCGGAGGCCCTCCTTCTATTCCTGATAGTATTAGTAGATGTTTTCCTTCATTTCGTTGTTAGATACTCTTTACACATAGAGCCACGGTTGTATACTCTCTTTTAGTCTGTGTTGCCCGTGGGATTCCGGGTCTTGGAGGTGTTTTATACAGTGTGTTTGATGGGTGTATGTGCCAAGCGGCACAGATTACATTTCCTTTTTATATTATTTTTCCGCTATTTATTATTTAATGTTCATAAACTTGTATATTTCGCAATGTGTTAGGCTTACCTAGTCGTGGGGACTGGGTGCCATCATGACATGTTCACGATTGGTGAACCAGGGTCATGACAAGTAGGTATTAAAGCTCTAGGTTCATAGGAGTCACGGGACACAGACCGGTTATTTAGAGTCTCGCCGATCGATACGGAGACGTCCGTATTTATCTACGAGGGGCTATGTAACCTGTTTAGGAAACTCTTCAATTCTTTGAATTCCTTATCGTGCGCCATTTATTGAGTTGGAGCCTATGTCATATGTTCTTTTGCATCCACTCGTATATTGAAATTTTCCGCTTGGTATTAAGTATGCGCCGACGGTTCGTAACGCTGCAGAATGATTTCAAGGGAGTCAAGAATTTGCTCAACCATTGTTACCGCGTGTCATCCATATCGATAATGCAAGAGAATTGAGAGATCTTTAATTGTGCATATAGGGGTGCACTAGGTTGTGACATTCGATTAATAAGTACGGTCTTGAGAAGGTTTACTTAAGTGCCTAATCGTCACAACAATGGTAGAATCACAAGGTGGATGTAGATCTAAAGATAGTTGGTGGTAATAAAGACTATATGGTTTATATGAGATATCTATTTAGTGAAGGATTCAGCCAGCAGAGATACTGGGGGGATATGAGTTTAACTGTCTTAAGAAGGACATGTGCCAAACGAATGTCTTGGGTTGTCTTATGATGAAGACGTACAAATGATAAAGGCTATTGTCATGGATTAGCAAGATGTGTCTTATGGCTTCGTGCCAAGTGAAAGGATTTCACTATCAACGACCAAATTATGGGTCATGTATCATATCAGATTTGGCCTGCGCTGTATTTAAGTGCTATTCAAAAGTTCTTTGAAATTGGCGGATAGGCAAGAATTGAGGCTCGTATGGTATGATGTTGGGACTTTTGATATTCATGTATCCCTAATAAATTCTACCTTTCATTATCAGCAGGGAAGATTTCGGTGAAGGCTACATGGTGCTTCGTAGGTGTGAGAATCACAATATGTCTTAAGATGTCACGGTAAATAATGCTCGATGCATGGAGCGAGAAGATGTTTGGTTGTATTAGGATGAGGTCATGCCCTATGGTGTTAGAGTGCTAATAGAGCACAGGTGGTTATATTCGTTGGATCAAGTGAGTTGCAGTTGAATAATAGTAAATGACTTGAGAGAATGGTTCTAATGTGTTCGAGAGTCGTGTAATAGTGGCTTTGCGCTAAGTGGGAGAGTCCCACCGCTTAAGATTGGGTCGCATGGTTAATTACCTGTGTGAATTCCGGATACTAGCGTATTATTGTGTTATTGCAGCCACGGAAAAAGGGCCATGAGTGGTAATTTCAGTATATGAATTGTTGAATGCATGTTATGGTTAGCCTTACTGGCTCGTGTTCAAACTTGAGGAAAGATTCATGATTTATGCCTCGTATAGGTGCAGGCTTCGCGGGAAGTGTTTTCGTTGGTGTCTTTATCGAGAGGGTATTCATATGTAATAAAATTCAATAGAGTTGGTTGCGTATTGGGGCAAGTCAGGGCCGGATGGCTCTCAATAGCGGTCCTAGTGAATTCAAGAGGTAAAGTGTGGTGCCTGATAATTCTGAGTCTATAAGTGCAGTTGAGGCTCAAGCTTTTGAAGCAACTTATGAAGAAAGGCACAAAACGATCTATGATGTTTTGACTTGTGGTGTAGTATTTGAGAGACATGAAATGGCATCGTTCTGGAAATAGCACGGCCTTATGATTTAAGGTCACTCAGAGTGAGTGCGGGTGGAATAAATTAGGTATTGAAGGGAGATATTAACATTTCTAAGGCAAACCAGGATAAACTGGAAGGATGTAGATTGATTAGCCATACTTGAGTTGGCATATTGATGTTAATGATCGGTTCATGCAACGTGATCGAGTTATGCATGTGATTGTGGCGGTGCATTTGAGGCTTGTCGGCCGCAGTGATTGATGGAATTCTTAAGTATTCTTCTGTTAGGGCCTGTTATGAGTAGGCGGAGCTTGGAAAGGGTTATGGTGGCTTGGACCGGTTATGAGAACTCGCCTGTGTGTTGCTATAGTTCTCCTGAAATGAGTTAAATGGAAAGTCTTATGTGATGAAGTATTAGCCTATCGTCGGTTCTAGAGTTGTGATGGAAATCGTGTCTATCGTATATCGGCACGTGAGGTACAATGATTGGTATGGAATTTGAAGTAAGGACCAAGGTCGCAGTTTGGTCAATGAATGTGATATAAAGAGCTCGGATGAGCGGGAAAGGAGTTTCAGTGTTTTGAGTAAGATGGGTATTAACGTCAGTATCACTTGAGATCGGTGTTCTGTGAGAAAGGCTTTGCATCCCAGTTAAGGACTCCTGATCGCTTTTCACTGTTTGTGCAGCCAGTGGTTTGAATATGTAGGCCCGTTTAATTATTCAGAAGATGGTGGGAGCTTGTCCCACAAGAATATTGTATAGGTGTGACATGTAGTCACTTGATTGGTTAGAAATTGAAACTAAGTATGAGGATTTGGTGATATCATCCATTTGAGAATTTATGCCTGGAGGGCACTCTGCTTATTGGGTTATAGACCTGTGAAATATTATTGACTTAGCTTGGCACGACCAGGATAGATTTAAGGTCGGTGGATAGATTTAAATGTGGAAGTGAGCCTTGCGTCAGGCCGGTTGTGTTTCTTCCAGCAATGCGCCCTTTATGGAGGGATAGTCGTGGTCTTATTTCGCGGTTAGTAATTCATGTAAAGATATATTGCGCTATATGAGTGTGAGACGGCTTGGTAAGTTCCTTATGTGTTGAGGTTCCGCTGAGCGGTGATGTATATGAGCATGATGGCCCTCGAGACTCAGATCTTATATCGCACCTCAGTTGTGCTTGAGTTTGTAGCCTATAGCGTTATATGTTTTATTGAGTCTGGTATCATGCACCTTAGTGTGCTTATGATCGATATTCAGTATTTTGATGTGACGAGCTATTCAGCTCGACATATTACTCCTTGCGTGAGTCTATATTATTGGGATCGGGTGGCACGCCACCATGGTTATATTGTTGGGATCGGGTGGCACGCTGCCATGGTTATATTATTGGGATCGGGTGGCACGCCGCCATGGTTATATTGTTGGGATGGGGTGGCACGCCGCCATGGTTATATTGTTAGGATTGGGCGGCACGCCGCCATGGTTATATTGTTGGGATCGGGTGGCACGCCGCCATGGTTGTATTGTTGGGATCGGGTGGCACGCCGCCATGGGTATATTGTTGGGATCGGGTTGCACGCCACAATAGTGTGATGTTTATTTCAATGTTTATAAATGCTTTTATGTGTTCTGTTTCCTATTTTTCTGAGGAGGTCCATGTTAGTGTGAGAGTTGAATAGTTCTCTCTAGTGTTCACCTTCCTTTGTATCACGTACGAATTAGTGGATTACTAGCACATTGTGTCATCTTGTGGGACTTTTGAGTATGTCTGAGGTGGCTTATCGCCTGCGCAGCTCGTACTGGGTGAGAAGAGATTATAGAGGAAAAGATCATTCTCTGGTTTAGGACAAGGTAATGGATCTTGTCAGGGGTATAAACCCAATGAATTGTTGATTCAGTAGTTGGTTATGGATATCGGCACATCTCTTCCATCGTGTCGGTGTTGTAAAAGCTAGAGCAAGACCTATGTAGGTCATGAGATGCAATGAGAGCATCAAATTTGTGGAATTTCGAGTATTATATTTAAAGAATATTATTGTGGTCCCATGAGTAAAGTGATGCAAAGTATGAATTCAGCAAAGTTATGCAGTCATGTATGGGTACATCATGTGAAGATTGATATGGTGGTCGTATGAGGGAAACATGCTAGGCAGGAAATTCAGGATGTTGGAATTGGGTCAAATGGCTTATTTACTCGAATAAAGGAGTATATCTATAGAGTTATCGAGCTAATGTGCTCAAATGAGTTGTGGAAGCACATGAAGTTGCATGAGATGTTAAACCAGTGATTTCAGACTACTTCAGTGTAGTTCTCAGCACGTTCGAGGACGAACGTATGTTTAAGTGGGGGAGATTGTAACGACCCAACCAGTCGTTTTGAGCTACGGTACGTCATTCAGCAGTTTGAGGCCATGATCAGCTTCATCTCAGGTATATTGACTTTTGTGTATGGTCAGAATTAAAATTCAAGAAGTTCGGAGTCAAATTTAAATGAAAATTCTCATTTCCGAAGCTTAAAATTGAAGAAATGAACTAGGATTGAAATTTTGAGTATACGACCTCGGAATTGGGATCTAAAGGTTCCAACATGTTCATATGATGATTTTGAACTTGGGTGTATGCCCGGATCGGGTTTTGGATAACCCGGGAGAGTTTTGGTGCATATTATGGAAGATAGCATTTTAGAAGAAATTGCATTAGTTAGGCTTAAAATGCATTTTAGTGTTATTGATGTCCGTTTGGGATTCCGAGACTGGCAGTAGCTCCGTATGGTTATTCTGGATTTAGGAGCGCGATCAAAAGTGAATTGGAAGGTCCGTAGGTCATTTTGGAGTCGTTTGGCTAAAGATAGAAAATTGAAGGTTTTTGAGAAAATTTGACCGGAAGTGGAAATTTTGATATCGGACTCGAAATGCAAATCTTATGGTTCGGATAGCTTCGTTAGGTGATTTGGGACTTAGGAGTGTGTCCGAAATATTTTTTGTGATGACCGGTGTAGAATTAAGCTTGAATTGGCAAAGTTAGTATTTTGGCGAATTCCGGTTGATAGGTGAAATTTTGATCCGACGGTCGGAATGGAATTCCGAAACTTTCTGTAGCTCTGTTATGTCATTTTGGACTTGTGTGCAAAATTTGAAGTCAATCGGACTTGATTTGATAGGTGTCGGCATCGGAAATAGAAGTTGGCAACTTCAAAGTTCATCAAGCTTGGATTGGAGGTTAATTCATAATGTTTGCATTGTTTGATGTGATTTGAGGCCTCGAACGAGTCCATAATGTGTTTTGGGACTGGTTGGTGTTATTGGTCGGGATCTCGGGGGTCTCGGATGTGTTTCGGATGGCCAACGGGTCATTTTTGGAAGATTTATGCCGTTTTGAGCGCATAAATGTAATGATCCAAAGGTCTAATTTTAGTTCTAGAGATCCAAATTTGATTTCGAGACTTCGAGAATTTAAATCATGAATTATAGGACCGATTTGGAAATTTTGGTTTAATTTCATCGAGTCGCGATTGGGTTTTTGACGCGAAATGTGAGTTAATTGTTTACTGGCGAAATTGATGTTAGACTAAGCAAATGAGATCCAAATTCAGTTTTTTTTGAACCACTGGATCCGTATCGAAATTACGGAGCCATTGGAAAATGAATCGTCAAATTTCGAGTTCGTATGGAGTTAGGACTATTTTGGTGCAAAATGGCTATGCTACAATTTTTTTGAAAAAACTGCTGCATTTTATGAATAGTGAATAGTAACTGCGCGTGAACAGTAACCGCGCGGGTGAACAGTGAACAGTGTCCCACGCGCATGAACAGTGTCCCACGCGCATGAACAGTGTCCGCGCGTGAATAATACCGACGAAAATTCTGGGCAGTATATCCGCGATTTTGGGTCATTTTCCTCCATTGTTTTTAGCAACTTGAGAGCTTTTGGACAGAAATTGACGGGGAATCGCTGGGATATCATCGGGAGATGATCGGGGGTAAGTTTATTGGTCTTAATTCGTTAGTTTATCATAAAATCCGTGGTTATTGCACTGTTAATGGAGGGTTTGAGCCCTAGGCCTAAATTATAGAAAATCATTGATTTGAATGGGCAAACGGAGTCCGATTTTGATAAATTTTATATGCACAGACTCGTGTTGAGATAAGGAACCCGAATATATAATTTTTGTAATTTTTCGAGAAGTGTACCGAAAGTCGGGTTTTGGCAACTTGTGGGTTTTGGTGTATTTTTAATTGTTTCGATTGGGTAATGCCCAATTGGCCTATTTTGATGTAATTCTATTGATTTTTATCAGATACTACACCTGTGGAGGTCGATATTCGTGGCAAGAGAGTTGTCTCTTAGTGGTTTTGTACCGGAGTCTAGGTAAGTGGCTTGTCTAACCTCGTGTGGGGGAACTTTCACCCCTAGGATATTATGTGATAATTTAAATGCCTTGTATGCGAGGTGACGAGCGTGCATATGCGCTGGTTGTTGTAACACACAATTTACTTGAATCGTCAAATTCGTGATATTCCTGTCCTTAGTTGACTAATTTATGATATTTACCTGGCATTCGTTAGGGAAGCATGATTAGATAGGATTTATCTGTCTAATTGCCAAATTTTCTTACTTGAACTTCTTGATAATTGTTGGCACTAGTTTTCGGTGAAGTTGTAGTTAAGCATATTATGTTTTCTCTATGCGTTTTCTTTATTTGTTGTGTTCGTGGACTGCGGGTTCAATTCCCGGAGATCCAAGGGCTGCGGGTTCGATTCCCGGAGACCCGGAGTTTATTGATATATTATTGAGATATGGACTACGGGTTCGATTCCCGGAGATCCTGAGTTATTGGTAGGGACTGCGGGTTTGATTTCCGGAGATCCTGAGTTATTGGTAGGGACTGCGGGTTTGATTCTCGGAGATCCCGAGTTATTGGTAGGGACTGCGGGTTCGATTCCCGGAGATCCCGAGTTATTGGTAGGGACTGCGGGTTCGATTCCCGGAGATCCCGAGTTATTGATATATTATTGAGACATGGGCTGCGGGTTCGATTCCCGGAGACCCAGGGGTACTGTTGATGGGACTGTGGGTTCAATTCCCACAGGTCCTGGACTTGTTAATTGAGATTGTTACTTGTTGTTAGCTTAATTGTAGACGGTTGCGGTAATCACTTTACTGTCGTCATTTCAGATTCATTATTATTAAAACTGTTTATCATTGTTATCATCATTATTTTATTTTTCTCTCAGTAGGGCCCTGACCTTCCTCGTCACTACTCCATCGAGGTTAGGCTTGACACTTACAGAGTACCGCCGTGATGTATTCATGCTACTCTTCTGTACACTTTTGTTGTGCAGATCCAGGTACATCAGGATAGGCCGTACTAGGTGATTCAGCAGTACATTTGGAGATCTCGAGGTATGATCTGCTACGTCCGCGGATCCGGAGGCCCTCCTTCTATTTTGATAGTATTTGTAGATGTTTTCCTTCATTTCGTTGTTAGATACTCTTTACACATAGAGCCACAGTTGTATACTCTCTTTTAGTCTATGTTGCCCGTGGGATTCCGGGTCTTGGTGGTATTTTATACAGCGTGTTTGACGGGTGTATGTGCCAAGCGGCACAGATTACATTTCCTTTTTATATTATTTTTCCGCTATTTATTATTTAATGTTCATAAACTTGTATATTTCGCAACGTGTTAGGCTTACTTAGTCGTGGGGACTGGGTGCCGTCATGACATATTCACGATTGGTGAACTAGGATCGTGACAACAGGCATCCTACGTTGACTTGCCATTTGATACAATATCGTACAATGTTTACTACCTCTTAGCACGTAGGAATATACTTGAAATCATAACAGTTTGATACTATCCATATTAGTCCAATACAGATAATACCCGAGATTAGGCCTCATACATATTAATGTTCATTGGGCATATACTAGGTTCCTTCTGGCCTTTATTCATATGGTAGCTAGCAACTACTAGTGTTTAGTATCGATTGTAGTCAAAGTAGCAAGGAGAACACGATAGTATTGGACTTATTCATGACGTTGTTAGCCAAGTATGACATAACATAATACTGAAGGGAACCCAAGTCCGTATTACTAAGTTAATATGTGGGTATTATATTGTTCAAGCTATTATAAGTCTTATGACTCAAGAAATTTACTAACCATACCACGTCATCTGCACAATGGACTTAATTGACAATAAGAACATTAAACCATACCCGGTATTAGGTCATATCTAGGTAGTATCTTGACCACGAATAATACCATCAAGTCAATTCATTATTACTAGTTCACCATTTATCGGTATAGACCTATCGTATATTCATACTGCACACATTTTGGCTATTGGGATAATCACGATACCATTATAATTGGACTTGCTTCCTTAATGACGTTGTCCGATGGTGTTAGTTACAATACTACAATCATTTCAAATATATGCGCTTACTATACCATTCCAGTGAGGTCATATGGCTTACGTATGACGTATTAGTGTATTGGGAAAATTTTTTTATGACGTGGCAAGACACGTGGAATATGCGCAAGGTTAGTATTCTGAAGGAAGGTGAACGAAAGACAAAAGAGGATAAAATAGACACGGGACGCAATACGACTGCAAAACCCGTGCCTATTTGGAGCGGGCTAGAACGTGATTTCAGAAGACAAAGGATTTCAGAAGACAAAGGAAGTAGATACGAGTACCGTATCTTTTCAAAACATCCAGAAGCAACGGGTCAAAAAGTATTTGGATCATGGATCTGAAGGCAGAAAGGAGTCTAAATTCAATCATTAAATATCTTATACGTTAAAGGATCAGCATTTATTGAAAATGATTGTGTAACGACCTATTTAATGTCATTTATTGCTCATTAAAACTTACGTTTTATTCCTCCATCTAGAGTCAGCTATAAAAGGAGGAAGTTATACCTATTGTAAAAGACAACAGTCACTGAAATATAACTTTTTTATTGTCTATTCTGATTATATTGAAAGCCTACTACATTTTTTTTCCGGTCTCATGATTATCAGTAACCCGATTTCTCTATTATTTTCTAGCTTTAATCGAAGTTCAATATTTTGGTTAAACAAATTGGTTCCGTTACCGGGAATCTGATAATCGATTCTTTCTGGAACTTATATGTTTCATTTGTGGAGGATGTCATGTCGAACAACAACAACAACAACAACGATGTTGAAAACCAGGTCCCTCACGATCAAGGGGACTTGAACAATGATAATTTGATTCTGTCCCTTCCAGCCTCTCCACGTCAATCTCGAGAAGGCACTCCCATACCTACTTCTAGTGAACAGGAGCAACCAGAACATCTTGAAGGGTTTGAACAAACTCTTCAGCGCATCCAAACTTTGGTTGATCGGTTATCATCGTCCTCACCTGCCCCCTACTCCTAATAACAACACTCTCGAGAATCTGCGATCTGTTCTTGATAACACGAATACAGGATCTCCCAGCGGACCACGTGAAGTGGATACAGGTAATGCAAACAATTCTTATTTACAAAACATGATACTAACCCTGCAGGCACAACTCAAGGAACAAAGCGTACGGGTTGAACAAATTCCGGGAGTTCCCCCAGTAATTAAGGGGATTGACGCGGATAAATATTCTCAGCAACCCTGGAAGCCAAGTGCAGCCCCTCTTCCTATTCCAAAGAAGTTTAAAATGTCAGATATTTCAAAATATGACGGTACAACCGACCCTCGAGATCATGTGACGGCATTTACCACAGGCGTTAAGGGGAACGATTTAACCTAGCAGGAAATCGAATCTGTCTTGGTTAAAAAATTTGGAGAAACACTCACGAAGGGAGCCCTAACCTGGTACTCACTCTTATCTGAAAATTCTATTAACTCTTTTGCTGAGATTGCAGATACTTTTATAAAAGCACACTCAGGAGCGCAAAAGGTTGAAAAGAGGATGGAAGACATCTTCAAGATTAAACAAGCGGATACGGAATTACTCAGAGATTTCGTTTATAGGTTTCAACGGGAACGGATGACTTTGCCACGGGTACTAGATAATTGGGCTGCCATAGCTTTCACAGGCAACCTGAATGAGAAAAGTTCTGAGGCCACGAGAAAGCTGAAGGAAAGCCTTCGTGAATTTCCTGCTACTACGTGGGACGGCGTTTATAACAGGTACAGCACAAAGCTTAGAATTGAAGAAGATACCGTGCATTCCCATGATGAAAGGAGCCGGCCCCGGAGGTTCGAAACCGAAAAAAGAACAAGTAGGAGCAGGTACGATCCATATCTGGGCTCTGCAGGAAGAGATTCAAGAACGAAGCAAGAAAGTCAGCGGTATGATCAAAAATCAAGGGGGAGAGACTCAGGTTCCTCTTCTAGATTTAGAAATGATAGAAACAGGCAGGACCCATATGATGATGACGGGAGTTCAAAAGCAATGTTCGGTGGATATAATTTCAATAATGTCACACATCCTTTTGGCGCGCCCCTACCCCGAAGGATAGGTGCACAAAGGAGTTTTTCCAATTTAAGAGACAATATTCGAAATGAGATTATTTGTTTATTTTAGAGTCGCCATTTGGAATAAATTATGGTGTCCCAAGTCACCGATTTATTTAAATTCCAATTCGAGGAAATTTTTGACTTTCCAAATGAAGTTTGCGAACCAGAAATTCTAAGTAAGGAATTCTGTTGACCCGAGGGAAGGTGTTAGGCACCCCCGGATCTCGTGGTTCTAGCACGGTCACTTCAATTATTGTAAATGGCTAAAAATATCTGATTTTATGCATGTTCAATACTATAATGTAATTTTAAATCAATTACCGCATTTGATTATTTTTAAGAAAAAGTGAACATTGTTATTAAGGGGGGCCCACAATTTTATTTCTTCTATTTAGCTAGGCTCGTAACATTTTTTATTTTTTAAAATGATAATCCTAAAGTGACTACATTTTTTCTATTTAGTTATCCCCAAATTAAAAGAGAAAAGTCCTAATTAATTAAGAGACTAAAAATATGCAATACATCCAATTAATTTATGAAAATATTCATGAAACAGAAAAAAAAATAAACAAACATTTTTCAACAAACTCAAAATACTACAATTTTATTTATTAACATATTATTATTTTTTGTACAATAAAAGATAAAATACATATTCAAATCGTGATATTGCTTGCTATATTAAAATAAATGTTTAACGGAAGTAGCCATGGCTAAAATCTAAATAAAAGTAAAAATACAAAATCGACAATTAATACTTATACAAATTAAACCAATTATTTTACAACTAATTTAAACACATATTTTAATTGACTTAAAAGGTAAAATTCACTATTTACAAATATTTAAAGGAACAATAATTTTTTTCTTAATTACTAATACTTATTTAAAGAAAAAAAATAGTATTATTTAATCAAATCGGACCTAAATGCCTAAATTTTACACCAAATAATTAAAAATCATATTTTTATTAAGCTAGCTACATATTTGCAGTTTTCGCTTATTGAATACAATATTAAGACATTAGCTACTAAACTAACCAGTTTTTATTTAACTAAAGAGATGACTTATTTCTTTTTAATTACTCAAAAACTTGAATAATAAAAAAAACATGCTTATACTTATACTAATTAATAATAATATTGAAATGAATTATTAACAATAAATAATCTAATAGTTATGAGAAAATTCACACAATCCAAATCATACTACAATTTCATTTCGAATTACTGTTTCGAGATATTATTGATACAAAACTTAAAATGTAAAAACCAATGACAGAAGTTTTATCCCGATCAACTTCAAAATCATATTACACCTTATACTGAAATTAAACGGTAAGTGCTTTTCAAGGAGTGTACCTGAATAGCAAGAGGAGAGGAAAATAATTAGTATAAGCAGTAATTCCAGCAGTGCAACAATAACAGCCAGCAATTCCCAGTAACAGACTTTTTAAAACTAGTTAAAATTTTCCAATAGTAACAAAAATCAACACCAAAACAAGCAACTAAAACAGCTCTTGATTTTCAAATTCTCACTGTTTTAGTGTTCAAAACCTTTCAAGTGTGTATGCTCTACTCTTTTTTTTTTATCTCTGTGTTTTCTTTTTTCTTTTTTCTGTCTGTGTTTTTTTTTATTTATTACCAGACTTCTGTTATATATACATCAGTGCAAGGCTTGCTACATAATTATTATTACACACTATTACTAATTGCCAATGAGAAAAGTAGTCAAACGTGGGTCCTACTGTCCCCACTCTCTTTAACTTTAATAATTGTTGTCCCCGCCCACCTAACATTGTCCCCCTAATTTTCAAACATACTATTTGTCTTGTAGTAATTGAGGGTCCCACCTTCCCTAAATTACTCCCCAAAGTACTCCCGTAATTATTGAAAATTACTATTCTAACCTTGTCAGCTATAACCAATTCTTCCAAATCAAACAACCAAAATATAGCAATTTTAAACAATTCTTAAACAACTTTAACAAAAATTCTAACATGATGAACAAACAAGAACAAGATCAAATCTGAAACTATTTTGAACATGCATAACAACTACTCTTCCAGATTCAACAATAATAACAAAAATTACAGCAACAAATAAGCAAACTTTAATCACTAAATTCAAATTCATCTTAACAAGATTAAACCAAAAATATATAACTTAGATCTAAATTTTAACACAACAATAAGACAAATTCAAAAATACTAAAACTTAATAATTAATCGAACTTCAAATTAAATCTAACAATGTTATAATAAAAAAAACATGAGATTCAAGTATCAACTAAAATTATTTCTATATTAAAATTTAAACAAAACAAATGACTAAAGTGCAAATATGAAGAAATAACATGATGAACAACAAGTAAAAAAGAAATCAAATATATACCATTTAAATCCGAAAATAAACATATATAAATCCATATATATATATATATGGATCTTCCAGTATTCCTGAACATGTGACTTTGGATTTTGTTTGCATTTGGTTAAGGAACAATTGGTGAGTTTGGTAGAAATCGTTGCTTTAGTTTGGCAGCAATTGAGTTTTGCCACTCAAAACAGTGCGAATCACTGTTAACAGAATCTTTGTCGTCACCCTCATCTTGTGGAGCACTGCCAGGAACATTAGCTGGACCGAAAAAATATTTTTTTCCGACATTCTCCATTGAAACCTCGCCGGAAATTTCGTGGTGCTGTGAACCTCGGTGGAAATAGAAGCAGTTGCTTCATCGGATGGCAAGGAAAAGCAAACAACAGTGGTCTTTTGAGAGTGAGAGACGGTAAAGCTAAAGAGAGGAGAGTAGCGTTAGGGGGAAACTCGCCGATTCTGCTTCTTCTCTCTGTTGCGTGTGCACTAATCAGAGATGAGACTGGCAATTGAATCTGTTGTTGGCGGTGGGTTTGGGTAGACTGCTGGCAAGGGTGGTCAAGGGTGGCGGTTCACGGTGGCTGGAGGGTGAGGTGAACTCGCCGGCACCATGGGGAAATGTACTGCCAGATCTCCGACGAGCTTGATGGAAGAGACGAAAGGTGGTCATTTTTCTGACGATGGCCTCGTTTCAGCGGCGCTACTGTCCCTTTCTGGCGAGAGGGCGATGGCTGGGCGCTGGCGTTGATGGGTGGATCGTGGTGTTGTGAGGAAGATGAAGAAGAGGGGAGGGGGCGGCTGGTTAGAGAAGAGAGAAGGAGAAAAATATTTTAGGGTTTTTGGCAAATGAGAGTGTAATTAGGGGTCTGGGGGGTGTTTGGTATATTAGAAATGTAAGAATTAATCTCAACCGTTGGATTATTACATCCAACGGCCAGGATTAACGGGGTGATGGGTAGGTTAGGATATAGACTGGGTCGGGGCGGGTCATTTGGCCGGGTCGGAGCGGGTTATTACGGGTAAGAGACTGGGTTTTGGGCTGGGTTACTGGCCATGTGTCTTTGGGCTTGGTATTTCTTTTTCAAGCTGGCCCAATCCGGATTTCCACTCCATTTAAATCTATTTTTCTTTCTTTTTTCTTTGTTTTATTTTAAGAATTAAAACTAAAAATCATAATTTTAATTACAAAAATAAATTAAACCATCACAATTACTAATTAACTCTAAGTAGTAATTTTTCACAAACAATCAAATATCAAACCGCACAATTTTGACTAAAAATGCAAAGATAACCAAAATTACTTAATTAAATCCTAAATTCAAATGCAAATATATATATATATATATATATATATATATATATATATATATATATATATATATATATATATATATATATATATTTGTATTTTAACAAGTAAACATGTAAGGACAAAAATGCGAATAATAATTAAGAAAATCGAACAAACAGGAGGATCTGAATACAATAATTTCGGATCTAAAAATACTAACAAAATATGGACAAGAACAAAAATTTGAAATCGACTAACCGGATTGAGACAACGATCAGTCGACCCGCTTCATTATATATATATATATATATAAACATAAATACATATACACACATAAGAAGAAAAAGAGCATAATGGCAAAGAAAACGTAGCCGGGGAGGCGTGGCTCCCGGATTACTGGCCTGGCGGTTGTTCCTGGGAAACATTCCGGCGGGTGTTATTGGAAGGTTGAAGAAGAAAAAGAGAGAGTGGTGTGTAAGGGTTGTGGCGGCTAGAGTTTGTGGAGTGTATAATGGCTGGTCTCTACTGAGACCAAAGCCTTATATACTCGGAGCCCTCAAGATGATCCTGGCCGTTGGATCTATGATGATCAACGGTCGGGGCTTGGCCTAATCAAACGATGCCGTATTGACCCATATGAGGCCACCGGTCTCCTCCGTAGGATCATCTGGATTGGGGAGTTGAGATCAAGTCCCTCATATTAATTAACCATTAAAAATCCGTTAATAATCTCAATCGTTGGATCTGAGGAAATGAACGGCTGAGATTCTATCAATTTAAATAACTGGACCGGATCTTTTGGGCTAAAAACATTGGGCCACAATTCAGACATAATCTTGGCCCCAATTCTAATTACGCATGTATATATATATATATATATATATATATTTTTTAATTATTTAAATAAACAAATATGCACAGATAAATGCAAATAATACAAGAAAATAACACAAAATTCACAACAATTGCAAGAAAACTAAAAATTATTTTAATTTGAATCTTTGGGAGTATTTCTCTTATAGGGCAAAAATCACGTGCTCACAGCTGCCCCTCTTTGCCCAAAAACGCAAAAAGTTTTTGTGCAAAGAATGATGAGCAAGTACGAGCGATTTTTGTCCGTTCGAGCACTCCGTGTGAAGCATTTTGGAAAGATTTTGACCGAGCCTTTGCTTCGGGAGGCTTCCTACATATCCTGGGCTGAACAGGAATCAGGTCAATGTAGTTCGGCAAGTTTTGGTAGCTGGGACTACCGTGGACTGCCACTTCTGTCACGATCCAAATCCGGTCGTGATGGCGCCCAACAATCAAGCTAGGCCAGCCAGACCCACAATTTCTGATTTCATCTAATACCAGTCCCAAATGGACAACCCAAGAAGAATAGATGAGTTTAAGAACTCCAATAATAATAGTAATGAACAAAATACTGACACTCCCAAAGATCCGGAGTCACAAGTCTAGAGCCTCTAACAAAACCCAACAGGAATAAAGAGTACTGTATAGAAATACTCAAGTCTTAATACAAAATACAAATAACAACTGGAAAAGAGAGGAGAAGCTAGGTTCTGCGAACGTAGGCAGCTACCTCAGCAACTCGATATGACACTGCAAATGCTGGAATTGCCTGTCTACTGCTCCTGAGTACCTGAGTCTGCACACAAAAGGTGCAGGGAGTAGGGGTGAGTACTAAGTACTCGGTGAGTAATAAATATATACAAGTAGCTGAAAATAAGAAATCCACAGAATACCACATAATGAAGCTACACTACAGTCCGAATCTCCTACGAACTAGCATCAACAGTACAATTCAGCTACCACAGAGTAATTTAACAAATAAAGATGCAATGCAATGCACATAACCGCTACGGCATGTAGCCCGATCCAATTTAACGTCGACGACGCTCACTGGGGGTGTGTACAGACTCCGTAGGGGCTCCTACAGCCCAAGCGCAATACTGCTGCGGCGTGCAGCCCGATCCTCAAATCAACCACTGCGGCGTGCAGTCCGATCCATGCTCAGTCCACAATAAGCAAATAAGTCACAAAACAATTCATTTTTCTTAATTCCAGTTTTCAGTTCATAATTTATGAAAAATACTTTAACTTTATTAAATTTGCAAAAGCCGGTGACTTAGCATTTCAAAAAGGTGATTTCAATTTCCAGGACTGAGATCAATGATTTGAGCAAATATAGCTATCACATAAATATTGTCCTCTAAGGACGCTACAGATCGGCACAAGGCCCCAAACAAGGCTTACCGCCCACAAATATATCAAATAAAGTGTATTTCCAACACTAATAACATATTATTCATTTCCGGGATGGACCAAGTCTCAATCCCAAGTCACAATCAATCCCGCACCTACCACGGTTTGCGAGCCACGCCCTACTAGCGTCAATATGTGCTAAGCCGGGGTTTCGAACCCTCAGGCTACCATATACACAAAATACTCACCTCTAGCCGGCCGTAGACTCGTCCGCGATGCCTTTTCCTTTGAATTTAGCTCCCTCGTGCGTAGAATCTAGTCAAACCACAATAATTATATCAAATACGGTTCAAAGAATCGTAACCCATTTCAATTTACATGAAATTCGCATAATTACACTAAGTTGGTAAAAACCCGACCCTGGGCCCACTGCTCGGAAAATTCCGAAATTAGCACCAACGCGATCCTCATCTCGCCACGAGTCCGTACATATAAAATTTATCGAAATCGGAGTTCAAATGGCCTCCCAAAACTCAAAATCCCGTTTTTAGTACCTAGGCCACAATTCTTCAAGATTTCTACCCAATTTCATGAAGATTGATGTTAATTCTACCATAAAATGATGTTTTTGAGTCAAGAATCTTACCTCCGACGAATACCCGATGACTTCTCGGTGATTTCCTCGAGTTTTCTTCTCTCTAGGGCTCAAAATTATGTTTTGGGGGTGTAAACCCGTAAGCCTTCTGTTTCTGCGATTTTATTCACTGCCAGAGCTTTTTGCTCTTCGCGTTCGCGTGAGCTCCCACGCGTTCGCGATGAACAGTTCTCTCTTACTCTTCGCGAACGCGATGCCTACCACACGTTCGCGGTGCTCAATTCCAGCTACCCTTCGCGAACGCGACGCCATTCACGCATTCGCGATGCTCAAACTCCCAGCCGCCCAAATTCCATCTACGCGTTCGCGATACTCCTCCCGCGAACGTGAAGCCTTGCCCTCACACACCTACGCGAACGCGACCAGTGGAACGCGAACGCGATGCACACAATCCCGGGCCTACGCGAACGCGGCTCCCCATCTCGGGAACGCGATGCATGATCCGCCTGGCCTTTGCGAACGCGGCCCATGCCACGCGAACGCGAAGGCTTAGATGCCTGGGCAGAACCTGCAGTTTTTCTGCAGATTTTTGCCAAGTCCAAAAGCCCGGTTGATGGTCCGAAATCATTCCGGGGCCCCCGGGACCCCAACGAAAACCACCAACGTACTCCAATACATGATACGGACTTGTTCAAATCATAAAAACACCACACTAAACATCAAAATCACCATTTACTCACGAATTCAAGCCTAAGTTTCTTCAAACTTTCAAAACTAACATTCAATCCAAAACCCGATCAAACGACGTTCGAATGACCTGAAAATTTGCAGACATATCCAAAATCACATAACGAAGCTACAAAAATTGTCGGAATTCCATTCCGACCCCCGGATCAAAATATCACCTACCATCCGGTTTTCACCAAAAATCAACCTTCGCCAATTCAAGCCTAAAACTACACCGGACCTCCGAATTCAATTCCGATTGCTCTCTTAAGTCATAAATGATCCCCCGGAACTAGTTGAATCATCAAAATCCGATTCCGAGCACTCTAACTCAATAGTCAACTCTTGGTTGACTTCTCATATTCAAGCTTTCTTCAAACATGCTATTTGTTTCATTTTCAATCCAAATCACTCCTAACTCACCCGATATACTCTAATACTGTTATAAAAGCAGAAGATATGCAAATGCAAGGTAGCGGGGTGGTAAATTCCCGTAACGACAGGCCGGGTCGTTACATTCTCCCCAACTTAAACAAACGCTCGTCCGCGAGGGGGTTAAGAAACATACCTATAGCATCAAACAAGTGTGGATATCTGCTTCGCATCTCCTGCTCGGTCTCCCAAGTTGCTTCCTCCACGGGGCGACCTCTCCACTGCACTTTCACTGAACCTGTCAACCCAAAATGGCTACTGGTTCCACATCATAAGTCAAATCCTCATCTAGCTGTATCGTGCTGAAGCCTAACACATGAGACGGGTCTCCGACATACTTCCGGAGCATAGATACATGGAACACCGGGTGAACTCCCGACAAACCGGGTGGCAAAGCAAGCATATAAGCCACCTCCCCAACTTTCCTAAGCACCTAAAAAGGTCCAATAAACCTTGGGGTCAACTTTCCTTTCTTTCCAAACCTCATAACACCCTTCATAGGAGAAACCTTCAGCAACACCTTCACACCTACTGAATAAGACACATCTCGGACCTTCCGGTCTGCATAACTCTTCTGACGCGATTGAGCTGTGCGAAGTCTCTCCTGAATCACCTTCACCTTGTCTAAGGCATCTTGGACTAACTCTGTCCCCAACAACCTAGCCTCGCCGGGCTCGAACCAACCAACCGGAGACCTACACCGTCTCCCATATAAAGCTTCATACGGTGCCATCTGAATGCTGGACTGATAGCTATTATTATAAGCAAACTCCGCCAAAGGCAAATAATCAGCCCATGAACCACCAAAATCAATGACACAAGCACGCAACATGTCCTCCAATATCTGAATAGTACGCTCAGACTGCCCATCCGTCTGTGGATGAAATGCTGTGCTCAACTCTACCCGTGAACCCAACTCTCGCTGAAATGTCCTCCAGAATTGAGAAGTGAACTGGGTACCTCTGTCTGATATAATAGAAATAGGAATTCCATGCAATCTCACTATCTCACAGGTGAATATCTCCGCCAACCGCTTTGAGGTATAGGTAGTACATACTGGGATAAAGTGAGCTGACTTGGTCAACCTATCCACCACCACCCAGACTGAATCAAACTTCCTCGCTGTCCGAGGGAGTCCACTAACAAAGTCCATAGTAATCCTTTCCCACTTCCACTCAGGAATATCAATACGTTGGAATACACCACCAGGTCTCTGATGCTCATACTTGACCTGCTGACAGTTTAGACACCGAGCCACATGGCTCACAATATCTTTCTTCATCTTTCTCCACCGGTAATGCTGCTTCAAATCCTGGTACATCTTCGCGGCTCCTGGATGAATAGAATACCGCGAGCTGTGGGCCTCCTCCAACATCAACTCACGAAGGCCATCAACATTGGGCACGCATATCCGGCCCTGCATCCGCAATACACCATCACTATCAATAGTGACATCTCTGGCATCATCATGCTGAACTTTGTCCTTAAGGACAAGTAAGTGTGGATCATCATACCGGCGCTCTCGAATACGATCATATAAAGAAGAACGAGCTACTACACAAGCTATCACCCGACTGGGCTCAGAAATATCCAGCCTTACCATCTGATTAGCTAACGCTTGAACATCAACTACTAGGGGTCTCTCCCCAACTGGAATATACGGCAAACTGCCCATACTAATAGCCTTCTGGCTCAATGCATCAGCCACTACATTGGCTTTCCGGGATGGTACAAGATAGTAATATCATAGTCTTTAAGTAATTCGAGCCATCTCCGCTGCCACAAATTTAGATCTTTCTTCTTAAACAAATGCTGAAGGTTGCGGTGGTCTGTATATACATCACAAGATACACCATATAGGTAATGCCTCCAAATCTTCAAGGCATGAACAATAGCAGCTAACTCCAAATCATGAACAGGGTAGTTCTTCTCGTGGGGCTTTAGCTGACGAGAAGCATATGCAATAACTCTACCCTCCTGCATCAACACACATCCGAGTCCAACTCTAGAAGCATCACAATACACCGTATATGACCTTGAGGCTGATGGTAACACAAGTACTGGAGCGGTGGTCAAAGCCTCCTTGAGCTTCTGGAAGCTCTCCTCACATTCACCAGACCACACAAATGGAGCATTCTTCTGTGTCAACTTAGTCAACGGTGAAGCAATAGATGAGAAACACTGAACAAACCGGCGATAATAGCCTTCCAAGCCGAGAAAACTCCGAATCTCTGTAGCTGAGGAAGGTCTGGGCCAATTCTGCACTGCCTCGACCTTCTGTGGATCAACCCGAATACCATCACTGGACACTACATGTCCCAGAAAACCGACAGTATCAAGCCATAACTCACACTTAGTGAATTTTGCATAGAGCTTCTCTTCTCTCAACCTCTGCAATACCACCCTCAAATGATGTGCATGCTCCTCCTGACTGCGTGAATATACCGGAATATCATCAATAAACACAATCACAAAAGAATCAAGGTACGGCCGAAATACACTATTCATCAACTGCATGAATGCAGCTGGGGCATTAGTCAGCCCGAAAGACATCATCAGGAACTCGTAGTGTCCATATCGTGTCCTAAACGCTGTCTTCATAATATCCGAGTCCCTGATCTTCAACTGATGATAGCCCAATCGAAGATCAATCTTAGAAAATACACTAGCTCCCTGGAGCTGACAAATAGGTCCTCAATACGAGGCAATTGGTATTTATTCTTCAATGATACCTTGTTCAGCTGCCTATAATCAATGCACATTCTCATTGTGCCATCTTTCTTCTTCATGAACAACATCGGTGCACCCCAGGGTGACACACTCAGACGAATGAAACCCTTATCTAAGAGTTCCTGAAGTTGTTCTTTCAATTCTTTTAACTCTGCTGGTGCCATGCGATAGGGAGGAATAGAAATGGGCCGAGTGCCCGGCACCAAGTCAATACCAAAATCGATATCTCGGTCAGGCGGCATGCCTGGTAGGTCTACTGGAAATACATCCGGAAACTCCCTCACAATGGGAACCGAATCAAGACTGGGTGTCTCGGCCTCAACATTTCTAATGAAGGCCAAATAAGATAAACAACCCTTGCCAATCATTCGTTGGGCCTTTATATAAGAAATCACCCTGTCGGACACATAATCGGTCAAGCCACGCCACTCGATCCTCGGATTACCTGGAATAGCTAGTGTGACTGTCTTGGCATGACAGTCCAGAATCGCATGGTAAGGAGATAGCCAATCCATGCCTAGAATTACATCGAAGTCTACCATGCCCAGTAGTAATAGATCAACTCGGGTCTCCAGACCCCCAATAGTAATAAGACATGATCGATATACTTGATCCACAATAGCAGTATCCCCCACTAGGGTAGACATATGTACGGGCAAAGCAAGAATACCACGGGTCATACCCAAATGATGTGCAAAATAAGTAGAGACATAAGAATAGGTGGATCCGGGATCAAATAAGACAGAAGCATCCCGGTGGCAGACTGAGATAATACCTGAAATGACCGCATCTGAAGCACTAGCATCCTTCCTATCCGGAAGAGCATAAAAACGAGCCTGGCCTCCACCAGTACGATCCTCACCCCTAGGGCGACCTCTGGATACCTGGCCACCAGTCCTAGCCGACTGTGCTGGCGCTGAAGAAACAGGAGTAGAAGACGAGGGTTGATCCCTCTGCTGAGACCGCTTACGGAGCCACTGAGGACACTCTCTCCTGATATGGCCCAAATCACCGCACTCAAAACAACGGCTCGAAGATGGAAGAAGGGGCTGCTGAGGACCCCTCGCTACAGATGAACCCTATGCTGAGGAAGCATGAGCAGAGCTCTGAGCTGGAAGAGCACTCAGTGCAGGCTGACTCTGCTGACGGCTCTGCTGACCCTGATAACCCTGATGGCCCTGACGACCACGATCTGATGAAACCCCACTGGACTCTGCTCGTCCAGACTGATGAGACCTGAAAGAACGACCTCTGCTATGCTGAGATTGGCCCCTGGACGAAGCACCACTATAACTGCCAGTACCACGAGGCCTCTTAGCCTCTCTCTTCTCCCGCTCTATGCGGCGATCTGTCTCAATATGGCGGGCAGCATCAACCACCTCCTCAAAGGTAACTGTCGAAACTCTCTCCCTGGTCATCAAAATGCGGATGGGATAAATAAGGCCATCAATAAATCTCCGAATCCTCTCTCTGTCTGTAGGAACCATCCACATGGCATGACGGGCCAACTGTGTGAATTTCATCTCATACTGATTAACCGTCATATCCCCATGCTTCAGCCATTCAAACTGACGTCGTAGCTCCTCTCTCTGAGACTGAGGCACGTACTTCTCCAAGAATACCATGGAGAACTGCTGCCAAGTGAGGGGCACTGCCCCAGCAGGCCTACGCCTCTCAAAATCCTCCCACCACTGAAATGCTGCACCTGTAAACTGAAAAATGGTGAATGAAACACCGCTGGACTCTAGAATACCCGCGGTGCGAAGCATGCGCTGACATCTGTCAAGAAAACCCTGGGCGTCCTCGCCCTCAGCACCACTGAATGTCGGAGGCCGTAGCCTCTCAAATCTCTCCAAACGACACTGCTCATCGTCGGGCAAAGCTGGAACCATATAAGCAGGAGCTCGTGCAATGGGCGCAACTGGCTGGACTGGCTCGGGTGTGTGAGCCACGGGGGTCTGATTTCCTCCCCCTGCCTGCGAAGAAGATACTGCAGCAGTAGCTGCAACTACCTGTGCCAAGCCTGTGCACACTGATAAGATCTGAGCCAAGGTCTCCTGAAGACCCGGTATCACAATAGGCACTGCTGGTGCCTGAACCTGAGTTGCCGGAGCGTTTGCCGCTGGAATCTGGTCCTGAGTCTGGGCCACTGGTGCAGGAATCTGACCCTGAGTCTGGTCAGCTGGTGGGTCAGCAAGTGCCGGTACTGCTGCCCGACCTCTACCACGACCACGGCCTCTAGGTGCCAATGGTGGTCGTTCGCCACGTCCGTTAGCTCGTGTTCTCGCCATCTGTGAGAGAATAGTATATGGAAAATTTTAATTTCATGATAACACAAATCGCACGATATGAATCCAAGAAAATAAGATTTTTCCTAAAGTTTCTGTAGCCCTCCGAGGATAGATACGGACATCTACGTCCCGATCCGCGAAAGCCTACTCAACCGGCTCATGACTCGCGAGTCCTATTAACCTAGAGCTCTGATACCAACTTGTCACAACCCAAATCCGGTCGTGATGGCGCCCAATAATCAAGCTAGGCCAGCCAGACACAACAATTTACTCATTTCATCGAATACCAGTCCCAAATGGACAACCCAAGAAGAATATATGAGTTTAAGAACTCCAATAATAATAATAATGAACAAAATACCGACACTCCCAAAGATCCGGAGTCACAAGTCTAGAGCCTCTAACAAAACCCAACAGGAATAGAGAGTACTATATAGAAATACTCAAGTCTGAATACAAAATACAAATAACAACTGGAAAGGAGAGGAGAAGCTAGGTTCTGCGAACGTAGGCAGCTACCTCAGCAACTCGATATGACACCGCAAACGCTGGAAATGCCTGTCTACTGCTCCTGAGTACGTGAGTTTGCACACAAAAGGTGCAGGGAGTAGGGGTGAGTACTAAGTACTCAGTGAGTAATAAATATATACAAGTAGCTGAAAATAAGAAATCCACAGAATACCACAATATGAAGCTACACTACAGTCCGAATCTCCTACGAACTAGCATCAACAGTACAATTCAGCTACCACAGAGTAATTTAACAAATAAAGATGCAATGCAATGCACATAACCGCTACGGCGTGTAGCCCGATCCAATTTAACGTCGACGGCGCTCACTGGGGGTGTGTACAGACTCCGGAGGGGCTCCTACAGCCCAAGCGCAATACTGCTGCGGCGTGCAGCCCGATCCTCAAATCAACCACTGCGGCGTGCAGTCCGATCCATGCTCAGTCCCTAATAAGCAAATAAGTCACAAAACAATTCATTTTTCTTAATTCCAGTTTTCAGTTCATAATTTATGAAAAATACTTTAACTTTATTAAATTTGCAAAAGCCGGTGACTTAGCATTTCAAAAAGGTGATTTCAATTTCCAGGACTGAGATCAATGATTTGAGCAAATATAGCTATCACATAAATATTATCCTCTAAGGACGCTACAGATCGGCACAAGGCCCCAAACAAGGCTTACCGCCCACAAATATATCAAATACAGTGTATTTCCAACTCTAATAACATATTATTCATTTCCGGGATGGACCAAGTCTCAATCCCCAGTCACAATCAATCCTGCACCTACCACGGTGTGCGAGCCACGCCCTACTAGCGTCAAAATGTGCTAAGCCGGGGTTTCGAACCCTCAGGCTACCATATACACAAACTACTCACCTCTAGCCGGCCGTAGACTCGTCCGTGATGCCTTTTCCTTTGATTTTAGCTCCCTCGTGCGTAGAATCTAGTCAAACCACAATAATTATATTAAATACGGGTCAAAGAATCATAACCCATTTCAATTTACATGAAATTCGCATAATTACACTAAGTTGGTAAAAACCCGACCCTGGGCCCACTACTCGGAAAACTCCGAAATTAGCACCAATGCGATCCTCATCTCGTCACGAGTCCGTACATATAAAATTTATCGAAATCGGAGTTCAAATGGCCTCCCAAAACTCAAAATCCCGTTTTTAGTACCAAGGCCACAATTCTTCAAGATTTCTACCCAATTTCATGAAGATTGATGTTAATTCTACCATAAAATGATGTTTTTGAGTCAAGAATCTTACCTCCGACGAATACCCGATGACTTCTCGGTGATTTCCTCGAGTTTTCTTCTCTCTAGGGCTCAAAATTATGTTTTGGGGGTGTAAACCCGTAAGCCTTCTGTTTCTGGATTTTATTCACTGCTAGAGCTTTTTGCTCTTCGCGTTCGCGTGAGCTCCCACGCGTTCGCGATGAACAGCTTCCTCTTACTCTTCGCGAATGCGACGCCTACCACGCGTTCGCGATGCTCAATTCCAGCTACCCTTCACAAACATGATGCCATTCACGCGTTCGCGATGCTCAAACTCCCAGCCGCCCAAATTCCTTCTACGCGTTCGCGATACTCCTCCCGCGAACGCGAAGCCTTACCCTCACACACCTACGCGAACGCGACCACTGGAATGCGAACGCGATGCACACGATCCCTGGCCTACGCGAACGCGGCTCCCCTTCTCGCAAACTCGATGCATGATCCGCCTGGTCTTCGCGAACGCGGCCCATGCCACGCGAACGCGAAGGCTTAGATGCCTGGGCAGAACCTGCAGATTTTCTGCAGATTTTTGCCAAGTCCAAAAGCCCGGTTGATGGTCCGAAATCATCCTGGGGCCCCCGGGACCCCAACGAAAACCACCAACGTACTCCAATACATGATACGGACTTGTTCAAATCATAAAAACACCATACTAAACATCAAAATCACCATTTACTCACAAATTCAAGCCTAAGTTTCTTCAAACTTTCAAAACTAACATTCAATCCAAAACCTATCAAACGACGTCCGAATGACCTGAAAATTTGTAGACATATCCAAAATCACATAACGAAGCTAATTGTCGAAATTCCATTCCGACCCCCGCATCAAAATATCACCTACCATCCGATTTTCGCCAAAAATCAACCTTCGCCAATTCAAGCCTAAAACTACACCGGACCTCCGAATTCAATTCCGATTGCTCTCCTAAGTCATAAATGATCCTCCGGAACTAGTCGAATCATCAGAATCCGGTTCGAGCACTCTAACTCAATAGTCAACTCTTGGTTGACTTCTCATATTCAAGCTTTCTTCAAACATGCTATTTGTTTCATTTTCAATCCAAATCACTCCTAACTCACCCGATATACTCTAATATTGTTATAAAAGCAGAAGATATGCAAATTCAAGGTAACGGGGTGGTAAATTCCCGTAACGACAGGCCGGGTCGTTACAACTTCGCTGTTACTGTTGCTACCGTTGCTGTTCTTACTGCTTACTGCTTACTGGCCTCCTTATTACACCAAAAGAGAAATTAAAGTTGAACTAGCTATGCTATCAAACTATGAGTTACAGGATTCCTATCTATGATCCTCTTGAAAACTTGATCTTGAATCTTAGCTGATTTTGCTGTAGACCTCGATCTGAATCTTGATGCTCAACAAGCTGTACGTGCTTGTTTATTTTTTGTAACATTGAGTGAGATGGAATTGGCGGAGCTCGTGACTTCAATCAGATTCAGAGCAATTCACGCTTCTGTTTACTCCAACATTTGAACTTGTTTCTTTTCGGTTCTTTTCCTTCTTTTCTTCATTCCGGATTGAGGTTCCACTCGTAGGTTATCTCGATCCTTGCGTCCCGAGGTCAAACCTATTTAGACAAATGAAACAAACAAATGAACGAAACTTTTCTGCCCCAGTTTTGCTAGGAAAATTTCGTGAGTTAGTTGTGACATAGAAAGTGATTAAAAGACTATTTGGTATTGGTTAAGAAAATCACAGTTTCACAAATAAACGTTCCAACGTCTTTCTGGCCGGGATTTTGAAGAAGAGTTTCACGGCTTTCTGGCCGGAATTCAAATAATGTCTAACGGTTTTGTGGCCGCAAGACCCTCGGTTTTTTGGCCGGGGTTAAAATAAATGGCTCCGCAGTTTTCTGACTGGGAGATCCTCGGTTTTCTGACCGGGAATAAAAGTTTCACGGCTTTCTAGCCGAAATTCAAACAATGTCTAACGGTTTTTTGGCCGCAAGACCCTCGGTTTTTCCTCGGTTTTTGGCCGGGGTTAAAATAAATGGCTCCGTAGTTTTATGACTAGGAGATCCTCGGTTTTCTGACCGGGGATAAAAGTTTCACGGCTTTCCGGCCGGAATTCAAACAATGTCTAACGGTTTTTTGGCCGCAAGACCCTCGGTTTTTTGGTCGGGGTTAAAATAAATGGCTCAGCAATTTTCTGACTGGGAGATTCTCGGTTTTCTGACCGGGAAGAAGAGTTTCACGGCTTTCTAGCCGGAATTCAAAAATAATGTCTAACGGTTTTTTGGCCGCAAGACCTCGATTTTTTGGCCGGGGTTAAAATAAATGGCTCCGCAGTTTTCTGATTGGGAGATCCTCGGTTTTATGATCGGGGATAAAAGTTTCACGGCTTTTTGGCCGGAATTCAAAAGCAATGTCTCACGGCTTTTTGGCCGTCAGACCCTCGGTTTTTTGGCCGGGGTTAAAGTAAATGGCTCCGCAGTTTTCTGACTGGGAGATCCTCGGTTTTTTGACCGGGGATAAAAGTTTCACGGCTTTCTGGCCGAAATTCAAACAATGTCTAACGGTTTTTTGGCCGTCGGACCCTCGGTTTTTTGGTCGGGGTTAAAATAAATGGCTCCGCAGTTTTCTGACTGGGAGATCCTCGGTTTTCTGACCGGGGATAAAAGTTTCACGGCTTTCTGGCCGAAATTCAAATAATGTCTAACGGTTTTTTGGCCGTTAGACCCTCGGCTTTTGGTCGGGGTAAAAGTAAATGGCTCCGCTGTTTTCTGACTGGGAGATCCTCGGTTTTTTGACCGGGGATAAAAGTTTCATGGCTTTCTGGCCGGAATTCAAACAATGTCTAACGGTTTTTTGGCCGTCAGACCCTCGGTTTTTTGGCCGTGGTAAAAGTAAATGGTTTCGCAGTTTTCTGACTGGGAGATCCTCGGTTTTTTGACCGGGGATAAAAGTTTCACGGCTTTCTGGCCTGAATTCAAACAATGTTTAACGGTTTTTTGGCCGTCAGATCCTCAGTTTTTTGGCCGGGGTAAAAGTAAATGGCTCCCCAGTTTTCTGACTGGGGAGATCCTCGGTTTTCTGACCGGGGATAAAAGTTTCACGGCTTTCTGGCCGGAAAGACCCTCGGTTTTTCTGACCGAGGTCCAAACAGATATTGGACTGATATGATTTGATTCTCTTTTTTGGAGTTTTCATTTTCTTTTCTTTTATTCTTCCTTTTGGGCCTTCTTTTAGGCTTTCTTTTTAACCATCAACAAATGCATAAGATAAAGCTCTAAAAAGAAACTTCCCTTTTTATGTGTTTTACTTGTTCCAAAGACATTTCAATGCTTGCGTACTTCACTTCTTTGAGTTGTACCTTCTTCTTGCATAATTAAATAGACCTGCTTTCAACAAAGAACATTTTATCAGTTGAAAAAGTGGTTGACTTTGTGGCCTTGATTATCTTCATTGCTTGATCGTTTCCCCATTTCCCTTGAGAAGTTTGCTACCAATTGTCTTTGGGGTGACTTCCTTTCAAACTGACCGGGTTCATACCCGGAATTCCATGAGGATTTTCCGTGTGGGTTCTATCCTTCTGCCTTATTCTGTCTCTTTTAAGACCTTAGCCTTTGATTTCCATTTCCTTTCTAAACTCCGTTTCTTTGGAAACAATCGATTATTACGATCCAATCGGGAATTGTATCAATACACCACTGAGGCTGTTTTTCTTTTCTTCTTTACGAGGTGGAGTCCTGTAAAACCGGTCCTGTCGCCTTCCTTTGTAATAGTTTCAGAATTTAAATTAAACCGAAAGGGATTCAAAGAAAAATGAACAAAGAATGGAAAAGCGTATCGAAGATAGAGGAGTCCCTTTCGGGGAAAAAGAAGGACTTATCTGAGGTATATGCTGACTTTAACCAACATGACATGCTTCTCGGACTAGATGCTTGATCGTCACAAACTCCCATTTCATTATGAACCAGAACGGGTCTATGTTTCCGAGCTAAGGAGCCGTGCCAGGATCTCTTGTGGTGAAAACAACCTTTTCGGTCGATAGCGACCTTTTGCGGGTTTTCGCCAATCGACCTCTCTCATTTCTCTTCTTACCATCGCCAGATAGCACTCTTTGCGAGTTTTTACCAACAGGCTCTCTCATTTTGTATTTCTCTACTTCCATCGTCTTATGGTGCCCGAAGGTTTTCACCAATAAGACTCTTTCATTTTATTTCTTTTCATTCCAGGAACTTCGGACCGCAACAATGATGTTTTCACAGCTTCCAATCGATCTTGAAAGACTTGTACTGGGTTTGGGTAACAAGAATTGTGGACAAAATTACAACTTTGGAATCATTTTGATGGATCTTAAACCGAATCAACAATATCATCTGCCCCAGTTTCATTTTTTTTGGGAAATTAGGATTTTTGGTTTGGTGTGACTGAACCTCAAGGAGAGATTGCCTACGTATCCTTTCGGAATCAAGTCAAGACGTAGTTCAGGTACTTTATTTTGTTTTGTTTTGTTTGGTTTTTTGTTTTTTTTGTTTTTTTTTTATTTCGATTCCAAAGAGGGTAGCCAAAGAAAGGTAACCGGCTCAAAGGGTTTACAAAAGGGTTGGTAGTGTTTGGGTTGCGGGAATAAAAGCCTTCAATCATTTCGACTTGTAAGGACATCATTGAAGCAAATTCAGACATAATACCTTTTCACAGCATCTGCATTCACAGCTGTTTCAGAATCTTTTCCTTCCATGTCTCCCAAGTATAACGCTTCTCTTGGCAGTATCTTCCTGATGATGTATGGTCCCTTCCAATTAGGAGCAAAATTTTCTTTTTGTTCCTTGGTAATGAGGAGGAATGCGCCTTAACGTCGGTTGTTCTATTTCGAGATTTCTGGGCCGCACTTTCGTGTTGCAAGTATGGGCCTTTCTTTGTTGGGACAACTACTCGGGTATTCGCTGAGTACAACACAACCCTTTTGTATGCGAACCAATTTTCCTTCAGTTATTCCAATTTATTGTTTCATTTCCTCAAAAATAAACTTTTGTGCATTTCAACTCTCGATTCATTATTCTGAAGTCTGGCAGCATTTTGGGATCTAGGCATGAAGTCCGCAAGCATGTCATGTTATTTAAAGCTGCATGATTTGAACTAAAGAGAAGAGAAAAAGAAAACTTAAACAAACCTGAAAGAATAAAAAAAAATAACAAAAGAAAAGGAAACGGACGATGAAATCTTAATTTCATTTCTTGAAATCGAAAAGATAAACAAGGTTCACATTCGGAAATTTAAAGACAAAAACTAAAAGAAACATCCAATTTTAAAACCCTGAAATAATTCTGGATGCAGAAAAATGCGGCAGGACAAGTTTACTGGGCTTCCGCCTGATCGGGAATGGCCTAACCTTTCAGTTTGGGAGTTTAGTGTCTGATCCCATCTTAATGGTGATAGTCCCTTTCCCTGGCTTGACCATGTGGGTATCGCAGAGCTTTACCTCATTTTTTCCTTCACTCTCTTCAGTCATGGAATCCTCATTATATTTCTCTTGACGGTCCTTAAACCTCTGCGGTACGCGTCCAACAAACACTGGCTCATTCAGCTGTGCTATCTTAATTGCCTCCCATGCCACATAGGCTTACTTAGGTGCACCAATTTCCCTTTCTGGTTCTAACTCAGTGATTTTACTCTTCTTTTCCCCTTTCTCTTGTTTCGGGGCCGTCCTGGGCTTCCTTTCCACGTCAGCAATAGCAATTATGGCCTTAAGCGCTGGATCGAATTCTTTATCTTCACAGATCATCCCAACTATCAGCCCGTTATTGTGAGCAAGCAGCGGATTATTGGTCACATTTGGGACATCCTCATCCTTCAACACAATCTTCCCTTGCTCTATCAAATTCTCCACCGCTTGTTTCAAAGTCCAACAGTCATTAGTATGGTGGCCCTCTGCCTCTGAATGATATGCACATCTGACACCAGCTTTGTAGGAAGGCGATGCCGGGCTTTGTCTATTCTGAGGAACCGGCTGCAGTAGACCCATTTGGACAAGTTTCAGGAATAGATTAGAGTAAGATTCACCAATTGGGGTAAAGTTTGATTTCTTTGGTCGTTCCCAAGGACGGAAGTTATTCTGCGGAGGTCGAGGATTATAGTGGTTCTGGTGGGGAGGCTGATTTCTTGGAAATAGAGCTTGGTTTCTACTGACATGCTGTTGCGGTTGCGCAAAAGGTTGAGCATTCATGACCGCGTACGGTTGAGGGATATAGGACATTTCCGGAGCAGAGTAATAATGTTGGGGGGTTCTTTCTGAAAAGAAAGGTCTAGGAGTGTGGTGTCTTCTATCACCCGAAGTTGCCATGGATGTTTCCTCTTTCATTCTACCCTTTGTTATTCCTCCAGACCCTCCTTGGATTGCTTGGGAGGTCGCTCGAATGGCTGTCTGACTCAAAATCCTTCCCGTCTTTAAACCATTTTCTACCATTTCCCCAATCTTGATCGCCTCTGCGAAAGGCTTTCCCATTGCTGACAGCATGTTCTGGAAATAGTCTGGTTCCTGAGCCTGGAGGAAAGTAGTGACCATTTCTATTTCGTCCATAGGGGGTTTCACCCTGGATGCTTGCTCTCGCCATTTGATAGCATATTCTCTGAAGCTTTCCGAGGGTTTCTTCTTTAAGTTCGATAAAGAATTCCTGTCTGGCGCAATGTCAATGTTGTACTGGAACTGTTTCACAAAATCTCTGGCCAAATCATCCCAGATGCGCCATCGAGATATGTCTTGATCCATGTACCATTCGGAGGCTATCCCTATCAAGCTTTCTCCGAAATATGCCATCAGCAATTTTTTCATGCCGTCGGCACCTCGCAATTGATTGCAGTATTTCTTTAGATAAGAAATAGGGTCGCCATGCCCGTCATACTTTTCGAACTTCGGCGTCTTAAAGCCTGACGGCAAATGGACATGTGGGAACATGCACAAATCTGCGTATGAAACACTCTTCTGTCCGCCTAGAACTTTGTTCCAAGCTGCTCATTCTTTTTGTCATTTCATCCCGTTCGGAAGCTTTTGGATTTTGGCTTGGCATGAGCTGAGGATAGATATTGGCGGCAAACTGGGTAGAATCCCGTGGAAGGGGTGGTGCCGGGAATGTAAAAGAAGAGGAATCAAAGAAAGGAGTATGTGTGCCGGGAGGCGCTGCGATTGGAACAGGCAAACCAACAGATGCTCTAGATGTATCTAATGCTGCCACCCGAGGATAGGAAGTGGAGGGTGATTCAGAGAGGGTTGTGACATTAGAATACCCAAACAGAGTATGTGGGTAATTGGTGGGAGTATTAGAAATCCCACTTGACCTGAGGAATAGTTCGGGGAACCCAGGGATCAGACTTGGGGGCTCTTTCCCGTTATTCTAGTCATCCAACATCTCCAGCATGCGACAGCGCAAAATTCTATTTTCTTCAGCAGTTGCTGACTCAGTAGCCGGAATGGCTGACACAGAACTTTCTTCCAAAACGGGAACGGTTGATAGGGGGATTTCTGAAGACATGTTGGCACTTATTTTGGACCTTGTAAAATAAGGATGGATACTTTCTTTTGATTTAGCAACGGGTTGCTGAACTTTTCCTTTGGACCTCGTGAAGTATGAATGTGAGGCCAGAGTACCACAAAATCAACCACCCTTTTCTAAAACCTGGAGTTTGGCAAACAAACGGTTAGTCTGAAACAACATAACGGATAAGTAATCTCACGTTGGGTGTGATGCACTTATACAGTTGATCGTGTTGCTACTTGTAATCGATTGTAATGCGTTATTCCGGCTTATACTTTCTTTTGCTTTCATCTTCTTCCCCTCTTTATCAATTTTCTTTTACACTCTTTTTTTTCATTTTTCTCTTTTTTTTAGTGATGGTCGAATCTTATGTGGATTGCCTACGTATCATTGTCACGACCCCAAATCCGGTCGTGATGGCGCCCAGCACATTGCTAAGCCAGCCTGACCAATCAATATCAACCACGAAGCTAGAAGCTCTCTTTAGCCCATTTAAGCATATTAATTCACGAAATAACAACGATACATATAACGAAAACGGGGAAAACAAGTCCCATAATACATCAACTCCCATAGACCAAGGGTCAAGAGTCATGAGCCTCTACTGAACATGAGTGTATAAAGGTTTACAAGATACCAAGTGCGGAAAGAAAAGTCAATACAAAATCAAGAGACAGTAAGAAGGAATATCGGGTCCTGCGGACTCTGCAGCTACCTCGAATATCCACAAATTTCGCCTCGCACAGCTACTGGATCACTGCTGAGAGGTACCTGGATCTGCACACAAGGTGCAGGGAGTAAAATGAGTACTGCCAGACTCAGTGGTAATAAACAAGGGTAAGACAGCGCGGATAAGAAATCCGCAATAAAGCACTATGTAAAGCTGTAATCGAATACCCTGTCACAGAATCAATATCAACTGTACCTATACCAATAAGTACCAGCAAAATAGTATAACAGCTAGCAGATGTAGCTAAATGCAATGCAATGCATGATATGACCGCTACGGCGCGTAGCCCGATCCAATTTGGGTACCCGTGCTCACTGTGGGGGTTCAGACTCCGGAGGGGCTCCTACAGCCCAAGCACAATATCACTGTGGTGTGCAGTCCGATCCAACATATATACTGCTGCGGCGCGCAGCTCGATCCACTACCAGCCAGCTAATATGCAAATACAGCCTCGCAGGCTCAAAAGTAGTTTTGAAAACCTTTTTATCATTTTTCAGTTGGAAAACAGTAATACCAAGTTCCAGAGATTGGAAATAGCATGATAACAGAAATAGCTACGGACCGGTAGTAACTAGCATGTCAATATGATAAGACAATGATAACGATCCTCGCGGGATCCAATAACTGGCTCGCGGCCCACAAGTATACTCAACCACCCAAGAAGGGGTTCAACGGCTCAAGAGTAGCCAATATCACAGTATAATATGCAACCATCCGAGAAGGAGGTTCGACGGCTCATGAATAGCCTAATATCACAACACAGTATCCGTAAGTCGGACTAAGCCATAGTCCCCAATCACAATTGACCCCGCACTCACATGAGAGTACGTGTCTCGCTGCTATACAGCGTCACAAAGTGGTATACTGGGGTTTCGAACTCGCTGGTCATCACCCACATCTATTACTCACCTTAATACGGCGTGACGACTACTCCGCAATGCCCTTGCCACGAGAATCAAGCTCTGCACGCGTAGAATCTGATCAAATACCATAGAAATACAACAAATTAGGCCAATGGGACGACACCCAATCAATACAACTCAATTTACATCAAAATTCCCAAAGTTGTCAAAACCCGACTTTCGGTACGCTTGTCGAAAAATTACAAAAGTCACATATTCGGAACCCTCATCTCAATACGAGTCTAAGCATATCAATTTTACCAAATTCGGACTCTATTTGCCCATTCAAAACCTTGATTTTCTAAAGTTCAAGCCTAGGGTTAAATCCTCCATAAATTACCCCAAATTCCTCCATTTTCATGATATAATTGCATAATATTACCAATACTAATCATAGTTTAAGTCCATAGTTGATTACCTGATGATTTCCATTGAGTTTCTCTTCAAAATCGCCCAAATCGCCTCTAAAGCCGAGACCCAAATGTGTGAAATGTTTCTGAAATTTTCTAACTTCTGATACAATTAATTCACTCCGATTTTCGCTTCTGCGGGCCATTTTCCGCCCCTGCGGAACCGCTTCTGCGACCAATTGGTCGCTTCTGCGAACTCAGGCCTATTTGGCCAATCCCACTCCTGCGATCCATGGACCACCCATGCGCGTCCGCTTTTGCGGAAATTCCTTCGCTCCTGCGGGGTTTCCCGCTTCTGCGACTAGGCGTCCGCCTCTGCGGACTCGCCTAAGCGGCTACCCTTCCGCTTCTGTGGTCCTTCACCTCATGGCCCTGGGCCGCTTCTGCGGCTCACCTTCCGTACCAGCGGTGCCGCCCCTGCGAGCCCAGCTCCGCTTCCACAATCAACAGCGCTTCTGCGCTCCGGTATCCACTTATGCGGACTCGCTCCTGCGCCCCCATTTCCGCAGGAGCGAAAACAACAGAACCAGAACCCCAAACCTGCAATTTTCCACATTTTCTCCCGTTTAACCATCCGAAAACACCCCGAGGCCCCCGGAACCTCATCCAAACACACCAACACATCTTAATACCTTATTCGAACTTGCTCTGATGCTCAAAACACGTCTAATAACATCAAAACCCATGATTCACATCGAATTCAAGCCTAAATTCCTTAAAACATTCCGAATTACACAATCAATCAAAAACCCGACCAAACGACGTCCGAATGACCTGAAATTTTGCAGGCACATCCAAAATCACCTAACGGAGCTACTGCAACTGTTGGAATTCCATTCCGACCCCCGGATCAAAATCTCACCCACCGTTCGGATTTCGCCAAAATTCAACCTTAGCCAATTCAAGCCTATTTCTACACCGGGCCTCCAAATTCAATTCCGATCGCTCCCCTAAGTCACAAATCACCTTCCGGAACTAACCGAATCATCGGAATCCGATTCCGAGCCCTCTAACCAAATAGTCAACTCCGGGTTGACTTTCCTTATTCAAGTTTCCTTCACAAAGGCTATATGCCTCATTTTCAATCCAATTCACTCCTAACTCACTCGATAGACTCTAACACCGATATAAAATCATAAAACATGTATTTACAACATAACGGGGTGGTAATTCTCGTGACGACGGGCCGGGTCGTCACATTCTCCCCTCTTAAGCAAACGCTCGTCCTCGAGCGGGTCAAGAATCATACCTGAAGTCTCAAACAAGTGAGGATATCTGCTCCGCATCTCCCGCTCGATCTCCCAAGTGGCCTCCTCCACGGGTCGACCTCTCCACTGAACCTTAACTGATGCAATCTCCTTAGACCTCAATTTTCTCACCCGACGTCCCAAAATGGCAATAGGCTCCACATCATAGGATAGATCACCATCAAGCTGAATGGTACTGAAGTCTAATACATGAAACGGATCTCCAATGTACTTCCGGAGCATAGACACATGGAATACTGGATGGACGCTGGATAAGCTGGGCGGCAAGGCTAACTCATATGCCATCTCTCCAACCCTACTGAGTATCTCAAAAGGACCAATGTACCAGGGACTCAACTTCCCTTTCTTCCCGATCCTCATGACACCCTTCATAGGTGAAACCTTCAACAATACTCTGTCACCAACCATGAAAGACAACTCTCGAACTCTACGGTCCGCATAACTCTTCTCGCGAGACTGTGCTGTACGAAGCCTCTCCTGGATCAACTTTGCTCTATCCAGAGCATCTTGGACTAACTCAGTCCCTATCAATCTATCCTCACCAGGCTCAAACCATCCCACGGGGGATCTACACCGTCTGCCATACAATGCCTCATACGGGGCCATCTGAATACTCGACTGATAACTGTTGTTATAGGCAAACTCAGCAAGTGGTAGGAACTCATCCCACGAACCACCAAAGTCAATCACACACACTCATAACATATCCTCCAGAATCTAAATAGTACGCTCAGACTGCCCATCTGTCTGGGGGTGAAATGCTGTACTCAACTCAACCCGCGTACCCATCTCTCGCTGAAATGCTCTCCAAAACTGAGAAGTGAACTGAGTACCCCTGTCGGATATGATAGACACTGGAACTCCATGCAACCGAACAATCTCTCGAATAAAGATCGCTGCCAACCGCTCCGATGAGTAGGTAGTACTAACCGGAATGAAGTGAGTTGACTTGGTCAGTCTATCCACAATCACCCACACAGAATCAAACTTCCTCGCCGTCCGAGGGAGTCCAGTAACAAAGTCCATAGTGATCCCCTCCCATTTCCACTCAGGAATAACAATGCGCTGAAATACACCACCGGGCCTCTGATGCTCGTACTTAACCTGCTGACAGTTGAGGCACCGTGCTACATGTCTGACAATGTCCACTTTCATCTTTCTCCACCAATAGTGTTGTTTCAAATCTTGATACATCTTCGCGGCTCCTGGATGGATAGAATACCGCGAGCTATGGGCCTCCTCCAGAATCAACTCACGAAGGCCATCAACATTGGGCACACATATCCGGCCCTGTATCCTCAATACGCCGTCACTATCAATGGTGACATCTCTAGCATCATCATGCTGAACTTTGTCCTTAAGGGCAGCCAAATGTGGATCATCATACTGGCGCTCACGAATACGATCATATAGAGATGACCGAGATACAACACAAGCCAATACCCGGCTGAGCTCCGAAATATCTAACCTCACTAGCCGATTGGCTAGCACCTAAACATCATAAGCAAATGGTCTCTCCTCAGCTGGAATATATGCCAAGCTCCCCATACCGACCGCCTTCCGGCTCAAAGCATCGGCCACCACATTGGCCTTTCCCGGATGATATAAAATAGTAATGTCATAATCCTTAAGCAACTCAAGCCATCTCCGCTTATCTCAAATTAAGGTCTTTCTGTTTGAACAAATGCTGGAGACTACGATGGTCGGTATACACCTCACAAGACACACCGTACAAATAGTGCCTCCAAATCTTCAATGCATGAACAATGGCGGCTAGCTCCAAATCATGAACCGGATAGTTCTTCTCATGTGGCTTCAACTGCCGAGAAGCATAAGCAATCACCTTACCTTCCTGCATCAACACACAACCTATCCCCACTCTCGAGGCATCACAATAAACGGTATATGAACCTGAAGCTGATGGCAATACTAACACTGGAGTTGTGGTCAAAGCTGTCTTGAGCTTCTGAAAGCTCTCCTCACACTCATCCGACCACATGAATGGTGCACCCTTCTAGGTCAATTTAGTCAATGAAGAAGCAATGGATGAAAATCCCTGAACAAACCGGCGATAATATCCCGCCAAACCAAGAAAACTCCTGATCTCTGTAGCTGAGGACGGTCTAGGCCAACTCTGCACCGCCTCTATCTTTTTAGGATCAACCTGAATACCATCACGAGACACCACATGCCCCAGAAATGCTACGGACTCTAGCCAAAACTCGCACTTGGAGAATTTAGCATATAGCTTCTCATCCATTAATCTTTGCAACACAATACTTAAATGCTGAGCATGCTCCTCCTGACTACGGGAGTAGACTAGAATGTCATCAATGAACACAATCACAAATGAATCCAAATTGGGCCTGAACACACTGTTCATCAGATGCATAAATGCTGCCGGGGCGTTGGTCAGCCCAAACGACATCACAAGAAACTCATAATGACCATATCGGGTCCCGAATGCAGTCTTCATAATATCCGAGTCCCTGATCTTCAGCTGATGATAGCCTGAACGAAGATCGATCTTAGAAAAACACCCTCGCACCCTGTAACTGATCAAACAAATCATCTATGCGCGGTAGAGGGTACTTATTCTTCACTGTCACTTTGTTCAATTGCCTATAATCAATACACATTCGCATGGAACCATCTTTCTTTTTAACAAATAATACGGGCGCACCCCACGGAGACACACTAGGGCGGATGAAACCCTTATCCAGAAGCTCTTGAAGTTGCTCTTTCAGTTCTTTCAACTCAGCTGGTGCTATCCGATAAGGAGGAACAGATATGGGCTGAGTGCCCGGCACCAAGTCAATGCCAAAATCAATATCCCCGTCCGGCGGCATGCCCGGCAGGTCTGAGGGGAATACATCTGGAAAGTCCCTCACAACAGGTACAGAATCAATGCTAGGAGACTCAGCTCCCACATCTCTCACAAAAGCAAAGTACGATAAACACCCTTATTCAACCATCTTCTGAGCTTTTAAGAACGAAATGACACGGCTAGGGACGAAATCGGTCGAACCCCGCCACTCAATATGAGAAATACCAGGAATGGCCAACGTAACTGTCTTAGCATTACAGTCCAATATAGCATGGTACGGAGACAACCAGTCCATACCCAATATAACATCAAAGTCCACCATACCCAACAATAACAAATCTGCCTGGGTCTCCAGACCCCCAATAGATATAACACAGGATCTATAGACATGATCCACAATAATCGTATCACCCACGGGGGTGGATACATGAACAGGTAAGTCAAGATTACTACGAGTCGCACCCAAGTGATGTGCAAAGTAAGAGGACGCGTAAGAATATGTGGACCTGGATCAAATAGAATAGAGGCATCTCTGTGACAGACAGAAATGATACCTGTAATCACTACATCGGAGGCAACTGCATCACGCCTGTCAGGAAGTGCATAGAACCGTGCCTGGCCTCCACCGGATCTCTCCTCGCCCCTGGGGCGACCACGAGAAGACTGACCTCCACCTCTACTAGACTGAGATGGTGCTGAAGATGAGGGCTGGTCCCTCTGCTGAGTCCTGTCCCTACGGAGTCGAGGGCACTGTCTCCTCATGTGGCCAAACTCACCACACTCATAACATGCACCTGGTGCTGGAGAAGGGGACTGAAGGGAACCCCTCGCCGCAGAAGAACCCTGGGCTGATGAAGTAGGTGATGCACCTTGGGCTCGAAGGGCACTAAGCGATGACTGACCCTGCTGAAACCCTTGTCGACCACGACCATAAGAACCTCCGCTCTGCTCTGGGCGGCCTGAATGAGATGGTCTAGATGAGCGACCTCTGCTCTGCTGGGAATGCCCTCTAGATGGAGCACCACTGAAACTGCCAGAACCACGAGGCCTCTTGGCCTCCCGCTCCTCTCTCTCTCTCGGTGACCATCCGCCTCAATAGAGCATGCCATATCAACAACCTGCTCAAATGATGATGACAAAACTTTCTCTTTGGTCGTAAGAATGCGGATAGAGTAGTTGAGGCCATCAATGAACCTCCTGATCCTCTCCCTATCATTAGGGATCATCCATGTGGCATGCCTAGCCAACTGAGTGAATCTAAGCTCATACTGAGTCACAGACATGTCGCCCTGAATCAACCACTCGAACCGGCGACGTAGCTCCTCGCGACGAGACCGAGGTACATATTTCTCTAGAAAGAGAGTAGAGAACTGCTGCCATGTGAGAGGTGCTGCTCCTGCAAGCCTACGCCTCTCAAACTCTTCCCACCAATCAAATGCGGGACCAGTGAACTGAAAGGTAGTAAATGAAACTCCGCTGGACTCAAGAATACCAGCCGTCCGCAACATCCTCTGACACTTATCCAAGAAACCCTGGGCATCCTCGCCCTCAACGCCACTGAAATGGGGTGGCTAAAGTCTACCAAATCTCTCAAGACGACGCTGCTCGTCCTCGGGCATAACCTGAACTATATGCTCTGGAGCTGGAGCTGGTGCGGCTAGAGGAATAACCGGTGCAACCACCGAGCGGGGACCGCATCTAGCGTTCGAAGTCCCCGAACAACCGGGTCGGTGTGCGAGCCGCAGGGGTCCGCTGACCATCCCCTGTCCAAGATGTCGCTGCATAGCGGTAGCCGAAACTACCCGAGCCAAACCGGAACACACCGATAATATCCGAGTAAGAGTCTCCCGAAGACCAAGAATAGCAATAGATACGGTCTGGCCCTGAACCGGGGCTGCCGGAGCATCAACCACCGGGGGCCGCTCCCGAACTAGTACAACGGGCGGGTCGGCTGGCACTACCTCGGCCGCCCTACCTCTACCTCTAGCACGACCGCGCCCACGGCCTCTAACAAGTGGCAATGGAGGTCGTCCACCTCGTCCCGATGCTCGCGTTCTCGCCATCTGTGAGAGAATAGAATATAGAAGTTCGGTTCTCGGAACAACAAGATCGCACGACAGAGTTCAAGAAAAGTGAAGTTTTCCTAAAGGTTCGCAGCCTCCCGAGGATAAGTACAGGCGTCCCCGTACCGATCCACAAGACTCTACTAACCGGCTCAAGACTCATGAGGCCTAGTAAACCTAGGCTCTGGATACCAACTTGTCACGACCCCAAATCCGGTCGTGATGGCGCCCAGCACATTGCTAAGCCAGCCTGACCAATCAATAACAATAACGGAGCTAGAAGCTCTCTTTAGCCCATTTAAGCATATTAATTCACGAAATAACAGCGATACATATAACGAAAACGGGGAACCAAGTCCCATAATACATCAACTCCCATAGACCGAAGGGTCAAGAGTCATGAGCCTCTACTGATCATGAGTGTATAAAGGTTTACAAGATACCAAGTGCGGAAAGAAAAGTCAATACAAAATCAAGAGACAGTAAGAAGGAATATCGGGTCCTGCGAACTCTGCAGCTACCTCGAATATCCACAAATGTCGCCTCGTACAGCTACTGGATCACTGCTGAGAGGTACGTGGATCTGCACACAAGGTGCAGGGAGTAAAATGAGTACTGCCAGACTCAGTGGTAATAAACAAGGGTAAGACATCGCAGATAAGAAATCCGCAATAAAGCACTATGTAAAGCTGAAACCAAATACCCTGTCACAGAATCAATATCGACTGTACCTGTACCAACAAGTACCAGCAAAACAGTATAACAGCTAGCAGATATAGCTAAATACAATGCAATGCATGATATGACCGCTACGGCGCGTAGCCCGATCCAATTTGGGTACCCGTGCTCACTGTGGGGGTTCAGACTCCGGAGGGGCTCCTATAGCCCAAGCACAATATCACTGTGGCGTACAGTCCAATCCAACAGATATACTACTGCGGCGTGCAGCCCGATCCACTACCAGTCAGCTAATATGCAATTACAGCCTCGCGGGCTCCAAAGTAGTTTTTGAAAACCTCTTTTTTCATTTTTCAGTTGAAAACAGTGATATCAAGTTCCAGAGATTGGAAATAGCATGATAACAGAAATAGCTACGGACCGGTAGTAACTAGCATGTCAATATGATAAGACAATGATAATATGCAACCATTCGAGAAGGAGGTTCGACGGCTCATGGATAGCCTAATATCATAACACAATATCAACAAGTCGGACTAAGCCATAGTCCCCAATCACAATCGACCCCGCACTCACATGAGAGTATGTGTCTCGCTGCTATACAGCGTCACAAAGTGGTATACCGGGGTTTCGAACCCGCTGGTCATCACCCACATCTATTACTCACCTTAATACGGCGTGACGACTACTCCGCAATGCCCTTGCCACGAGAATCAAGCTCCGCACGCATAGAATCTGATCAAATACCATAGAAATACAACAAATTAAGCCAATGGGACGACACCCAATCAATACAACTCAATTTACATCAAAATTCCCAAAGTTGTCAAAACCCGACTTTCGGTACGCTTGTCGAAAAATTACAAAAGTCACATATTCGGAACCCTCATCTCAATACGAGTCTAAGCATATCAATTTTACCAAATTCGGACTCTATTTGCCCATTCAAAACCTTGATTTTCTAAAGTTCAAGCCTAGGGTTAAATCCTCCATAAATTACCCCAAATTCCTCCATTTTTATGATATAATTGCGTAATATTACCAATACTAATCATAGTTTAAGTCCATAGTTGATTACCCTGATGATTTCCCTTGAGTTTCTCTTCAAAATCGCCCAAATCGCCTCTAAAGCCGAGACCCAAATGTGTGAAATGTTTCTGAAATTTTCTAACTTCTGATACAATTAATTCACTGCGATTTTCGCTTCTGCGGACCATTTTCCGCCCTTGCGGAACCGCTTCTGCGACCAATTGGTCGCTTCTGCGAACCCAGGCCTATTTGGCCAATCCCGCTACTGCGATCCATGGACCGCCCCTGCGCGTCCGCTTCTGCGGAATTTCTTCCGCCCCTGCGGGGTTTCCCGCTTCTGCGACTAGGCGTCCGCCTCTGCGGACTCGCCTAAGTGGCTACCCTTCCGCTTCTGCGGTCCTTCACCTCATGGCCCTGGGCCGCTCCTGCGGCTCACCTTCCGCACCAGCGTTGCCGCCCCTGCGAGCCCAGCTCCGCTTCCACGATCAACAGCGCTTCTGCGCTCCAGTATCCGCTTCTGCGGACTCGCTCCTGCGCCCCCATTTCCGCAGGAGCGAAAACAACAGAACCAGAACCCCAAACCTGCAATTTTCCACATTTTCTCCCGTTTAACCATCCGAAAACACCCCGAGGCCCCGGGACCTCATCCAAACACACCAACACATCTTAATACCTTATTCGAACTTGCTTCGATCCTCAAAACACGTCTAATAACATCAAAACCCATGATTCACATCGAATTCAAGCCTAAATCCTTAAAACTTTCCGAATTACACAATCAATCAAAAACCCGACCAAACGACGTCCGAATGACCTGAAATTTTACAGGCACATCCAAAATCACCTAACGGAGCTACTGCAACTGTCGGAACTCCATTCCGACTCCCGGATCAAAATCTCACCTACCGTTCGGATTTCGCCAAAATTCAACCTTAGCCAATTCAAGCCTATTTCTACACCGGCCTCCAAATTCAATTCCGATCGCTCCCCTAAGTCACAAATCACCTCCCGGAACTAACCGAATCATCAGAATCCGATTCCGAGCCCTCTAACCAAATAGTCAACTCCGGGTTTACTTTCCTTATTCAAGTTTCCTTCACAAAGGCTATATGCCTCATTTTCAATCCAATTCACTCCTAACTCACCCGATAGACTCTAACACTGATATAAAATCATAAAACATGTATTTACAACATAACGGGGTGGTAATTCTTGTGACGACGGGCCGGGTCGTCACAATCATGTCCCCGCATGAATCAGACCGGGCGTAGTTCGGAAAACCAGGAATTGAGTAAATCAACTAATTCTTGAAAGAAATGCTTTAAAAGAAAAAAAGGAAAATATATTCATATTTTTGCTTTTTTTTTTTTTTTGCTTTTTGTTTTGCTTTTTGATAGAAAGACTTCTAAGAATAAAAATTTATTTGCTTTGGAGTAAAATCCATATTTTTAAAATTTGATTTTTATTGATTTTTCTTTTTATTTCATGAAAAGCAGTAGAAAGAACGAAACCATTTTTTTTTGAACTACTTTTACTCTTTTTTTTTTTGAATTTTCTAAAGAAAGATTTTAATGAAGGAACTAAACGAGAGTATTTTATTATTTTTTTTATTTTTGATTTTTTTTTTAAAAACAAATTGGGGTCGGAACCGATGAAGTTTTCCTACGTATCTCACACCATGTGAGAATCAAACCAGCGTAGTTCGGTAATAAAAGAACCAAATTATTTTAACAAACTATTTTTAACAACAATTTTTCAAAACAAATTATTTTCAGAGACACTTACTTTTCATAAAAAAAACTATTGAATATTTTTTTTTTGCATTTTCAATATTTAAAAGAATCTAATTTTTGTAAAATTAAGAAACTAACTATTTATAAATCAACAAAATTAATCAGAGATTTTTTTTTCAAAATTTTCGTTTTTTTTTCAAAAAATATTTTCTAAGAAAAACACACTATTTTCATCAAATTAAAATGATTTTATACCCCGACAATTTCCACTTCTTATTCTCCCCATTTCTAATAACAAACCGGTCAGCATGTAAGATCGAAATAAATGCACAGACAAAAGATGCATCAAGTTGGTCTTTTTGTTTCAGGTACACTTGTCCTAGACAGGCCAAACCCCTGTGTTGAGCCTCCTAAGTCAAATATGCACATGATGCAAATAAACGTTCCTATCGGGGATCCGGCATAAGGGTTTGTTATTCTAAGTCATCATCCTGTTGGAAAAGGTGTCTAGACTGGCTTTAACTCGAGCGGACAACTCGAGCCGAAGAGTGTCAGTGCACCGGTAGCATGGCTTTCCGGCTTAATTGACAAAACTCTCCGCCTAAACATTGTCACACCTCCCTTTTTACTACCCCACTTTTGGGAAAATAAGCATATAAATACGCTCGTAGGGTATACCCCGATGCTCAAATATCCGAAATGGATAAAATAACGTAAGGGAAGGAGTTTTTCCAATTAAAGGACAATCGGTTCGGGATTTTATTGAGATTAATCAGAGTCGCCACTTGGGAATGATAATGGTGTCCCAAGTCACCGGTTAATCCCGAATCCGAGGAATTTTGACTCTTAAAAATGTCTGCGAAGCAAAGATCCGGATAAGGAACTCTGTTAACCCGGAAGAAGGTGTTAGGCATTCCCGGGTTCCGTGGTTTTAGCACGGTCGCTCAATTGTCGTTCCTGAGTCTTGCTTGACTTAATCACAGATTTTTAACAACATATAGTGCTTTTTTACATTAAGTATTATTTTTTTAGAGAATTTGCGGCAACGCGAAAACACGCCTCGAGTCATACCGCAACCAGTACGCCTATGACTTTCGGTGTATTTCAGCTTTGCCGAGATTTGGATTTGAGTCGCACCAAATGCAAACTCGTTCAATGGAAGGTATATTAAAATTGTGCCCTAAAATAGTCTATCGGCTTTCAATTGTTTTGGGTAAGACTATGGAATTAGCTAGTAGTCTTCCCGAGTCTAATTGTATTAAAACATTACTAAATGGGGGCCCCGCTTGTTTAAAGTCGGGCGAGGCTCATCCCAAGTTAATTTTAAAGTTCAATCCTAAGAAGTATATACTATGCTTTTCTAATCGTGTTTTTTCCTTAACCGATTTTTACACTAAGTATTCCAGGCCCATCGGGTTTTGATATTTAATGGGGGCCTGGTCTCTTCATTCGATTAACCGGATCAGCATTGGGCCAGCCCAGGCCTTAAAGCCCAGGCAGTCTTCAAGCTTGCACTTGACCACTTCGACAGAGTTCATGACGCAGTTTAAGCCCGTTTTTATATAACAGATTCAGACTATATTGAAATAACCAAAAGCTGAAACGTAAACAAAACAATGATGTAAAATAGAATGAATTCAAAATGTTTTATTCATTAAAAGAGAAATGAGTATACAACCTATCAACAAATCATGAATCAATTATCTACTATACCCCGGACTAGAGTTAAAAGACTCTTTTATGATCTCGACTTTTATTAATAAATTGATACTAACATCTACATTAGCTACTAGTTGAAAATTCTAAGGAAGAACAATTCGATTATATATGTTGCTTGAAGAACAGTTAAGTTAATTACCTATTGATCATCTAAGGCTAAAGGGAATCATGCATAGGTTTGTACAATCACACTACTGGTTTTACTGAATCAATCTTATTAGATATTACAGGTCAGGTTGATGCATTATTTAACTCTTTCCACCCCAAATTACTCAGATTCTAACTTAGATCCACAAAATTAACTAGCTATACGAGTGATGACTTTATAAATCAGTTTTTCAAATACACAAACCCAATATCTAATCCAACTGTCTTCACGACTTAAGCATTACTAAACCACTGATTTTACTAAGATTTAAATCCTACTTACGTTTATGTACAGATTCAAGCCAGTGTAGTTAACTATGTGAGTTCATTTTTATGAAGAAGCTTACTATGAATAATTAGCGATTTTTGTAGAAAAGTGATATGCTAATTTATGTTTTAGGAGTTTTTACCTAATTAAACTAAGTGATAAGCTACTGCTACTATACTACTACCTACTCTATCACTAAGCTATTACATCGTTTGTTTGATTTCTGTTTTTCAGCTACTACATACTACAACAATAAACAAATTACAATTATAAACTATAAACTATAGAACATCATGAATTTAAACTGGATCTCCATTTTTATTTCATCGGGAACGTCAATACAGCATCATTCATAAGAGAAGTGTACCTGGTTTTGAAAGGAATGAAAGATGGAAAATCAACAGGGCGGTGAAAATACAGCAACAACAACAGTAACAACCAGCAATAGCTGGGTTTGAAAGGAATGGAAGATGGAAAATCAACAGGGCGGTGAAAATACAGCAACAACAACAGTAACAACCAGCAGTAGCTTCAACACCTCAATCCCGAAAATCCCAGCAATACGAAGAAAAACAAAAACCAATAAAAAATAGAAAAGAAAAATATATTCCAGATTTTCTCTTTGTTTTGTCTTTCTAGCATTGAACTCTTTTCAATTCTCAAAAGAAACTCTCAAAAATTGAATTTTTTGCCGTGTATACTTCTGTGTCCAGAGTGTATATCGAGTGTATGAATTTTTATTTATTTTTTCTTCTCTTCCTATTTTTCCTCTCTTTTTTCCCCCTCCTTTTTTCATAAATCTTCTCTTCTATTTATAGGCAAGAATTTCGAAAATTTTCAGATTTTTTATTAAAAAGAAAATATTTTTTTAATTTAAAGAAAACCCACTAATCCATGTTTTCCTCTCCTTGTTTTCTTCCTTGATTTCCTTGCCCCCCCACTACTTTATGTCATGTAATTATGATTATTTTTTGCTAAAAAAATCTGAAATTTTCTTCTTGGGCCAAGGGGTTTTGGGTTGGGTAAAGGTTCTTAGGATTGGGCTTGTAACTTAATTTGCAAGATGGCCCAATCCAAATTTTTCCATTTTGTTCTTCTCCATTATTCAACTTCCTAATTAATAAAGCCCAAAATACTAAGATTAATTTATAAAAACTAAAATTATCTTGAAATACTAATCTCATAATAATAATTGTCACCTAATTTTAAATGGTAATTAAATACAATCACACAATTTGGACATTAAAGGCTAAAATGCAAAAGATGCCTATTTTTGTGATTTTCATTTTTGTAAGATAAAATTAATTACTCCTAATTGTATAATTAAATATATACAATTATATATATATATATATATATATATATATATATATATATATATATATATATATATATATATATATACTCCTATGTTATATCAAAAGCACCATTAAACAATTAGGAGTAATATATATATATATATATATATATATATATATATATATATCGCATTTGTATTTAGGATTTAATATGTGTAATCATTTGTATATATATATATATATATATATATATATATATATATATATATATATATATATATATATATATATATACAAATGCGATATATATATATATATATATATATATATATATATATATATATATTGTCATTATTTTTTAAAAATGACACTAAATTCACAACAATTGCAAACAACACAAAACTCTTTTATTTTGAATTTTTGGGAGTAATTCTCATATAGGGCAAAAATCACGTGCTCACAGCTGCCCATCTTTGCGCGTAAACACGAAGAGTTTCTGTGCAAAGACAAGTGAGCGGATACGAGCGATTTTTGCCCGTTTGAGCACTCCGTGAGAAGCATTTTTTTTTCAAAATTTTGACCGAACCTTTGCTTCAAGAAGGTTTCCTACATATCCCTGGCTAAAAGGGAATCAGGTCAATGTAGTTCGAAAAATTTTGGTAGCTGGGACTACCAATGAAACTGCGATTTTTTGCTGTTACTGTTGCTGCTGTTGCGGTTACTGCTTGCTGACCTCCTTATTACACCGGGGGAATGTAAAATGAAGAAGTTATTCTAAGCTATGATTCTACAATTACAATTATTCCTATCCTAGCTTTTGTTTGCTTCTCCTTGTCTCTTTTTTCTTTGATTTTTTGAGATGCTGACTCTCCTTTTTTTGTTGATTTTCTTTCTTGTTTTCCTCTTTTTTTTTTGATTTTCAATGGTACTTCTTGCTCTCGAGCTGAACCTGCTCAAAACAAAACAACAAACTACTTTTTTTTTCTTTTTCTGCCCCAGTGTGGGCTTTTAGCTATATAAACCATGATGTGCAGAAATATATTCCCGTATTTGAAGGTGGGCGCCTAACAGAAATTAAACGTGCAATGCGATGCAGAAAAGTATTCCCGTATTCGAAGGTGGGCACCTAACAAAAATTAAACGTGCAATGCGATGCAGAAAATTATTCCCGTATTCGAAGGTGGGCACCTAACAGAAATTAAACGTGCAATGCGATGCAGAAAAGTATTCCCGTATTCGAAGGTGGGCACCTAATAGAAATTAAACGTGCAATGCGATGCAGAAAAGTATCCCCGTATTCGAAGGTGGGCACCTAACAGAAATTAAACGTGCAATGCGATGCGGTAAAGTATTTGTAACGACCCGACCGGTCGTTTTAGAAAATTACGCCCCAATCCCCAATTTAACTGTTCCCCTAAGTTCATTTCTGCTATTGTGGTTTGCCTAGAGAGTCGGTTCTGAAATTTGGAGCATTTTGGGACACTTAGTCCCTAAATGAGAGCTTTAAAGCTAGAAAATGGTCCGTAGCCGGAACAATGTTAAGACGATCTCGGAATGGAAATTCGATGGTTCCATTAGCTCCGTTGGGTGATTTCGGGGTTGGGAGCGCGTTCGGAATGTATTTTGGAGGTCCGTAGCTCAATTAGGCTTGAAATGCCAAAGGTTGAAATTTTGGCGAATCCGAACGATAGGTGAGATTTTGATCCGGGGGTCGGAATGGATTTCCGACAATTTTTGTAGCTTCGTTATGTGATTTTGGATATGTCCGCAAAATTTCAGGTCATTTGGACGTCGTTTGGTTGGGTTTTGGATCGAATGTTAGTTTTGAAAGTTTTGAAGAAACTTAGGCTTGAATCCGTGTGTAATTGGTGATTTTGATGTTTAGGATGGTGTTTTTATGATTGGAACAAGTTCGTATCGTGTTTTGGAATATGTTGGTGGTTTTCGTTGGGGTCCCGGGGGCCTCAGGAGGATTTCGGACCATCGATCGGGCATTTGAACTTGGAAAAGGCCTGCTGTAAAATTGCGGGTTTCTGCCCAGGCATTAAGCCTTCGCGTTCGCGAGGCATGGGCCGCGTTCGCGAAGGCTTGGCAGAGTAAAGCATCGCGTTCGCGATAAGGGGTGTCGCGTTCGCGTAGGCAAGGTAAGGTGAAGCTTCGCGTTCGCGAGACTTGGGGTCGCGATCGCGTAGAAGAAAAGGGTAGAGCTTCGCGTTCGCGTGAGAGTGTACGCGTTCGCGTAGAGGAAGGACCCGGCGGCTGGGAGATTGTTCATCGCGAACGCGTGATGGAGCGTCGCGTTCGCGAAGGGTAACTGAGGCTGAGTATCGCGAACGCGTGGGATGGCGTCACGTTCGCGAAGAGGAAGTTGGGTTGTTCATCGTGAACGCATGAACAGTAACGCGAACGCGATGAGCAATGGGGTCTGGCAGTGAGCTTAAGTTCAGAACATAACACCCGCGACCCCCATACACAAAAATGCCATTTTTGAGCTTCAAGAGAGGAATTTGAAGGAGAAATGCTGGGATATCATCGGGAAATCATCGGGGGTAAGTTTCTTGACCTTAATTCGTTGGTTTGTCATGAAATCCGTGATTATTTCACTGAAATTGGAAGATTAAAGGTGGGTTTGAGCCCTAGGCCTAAATGTTAGAAAATCTTTGATTTGAATGGGCAAACGGAGTCCGATTTCGATAAAATTTTTATGAACGGACTCGTATTGAGATAAGGAATCCGAAAATATAATTTTTGTGATTTTTCGATAAATGTACCGAAAGTCGGGTTTTGGCAACTTGTGGGTTTTGGTGTATTTTGAGTTGTTTTGGTTGGGTAATGCCCAATTGGCCTATTTTGATGTGATTCTATTGATTTTTATCAGATACTACACTTGTGGAGGCCGACATTCATGGCAAGAGGGTTATTACTTAGCGGTTTTGTAACGGAATTGAGGTAAGTGGCTTGTCTAACTTCGTGTGGGGGACTTTCACCCCTAGGATATTATTGTGATACTTTAAATGCCTTGTACGCGAGGTGACGGGCGTGTACATGCGCCGGTTGTTGAACACATACTTTACTCAAAATGTTCAATGAGTGATATTCCTGTTCTTAGTTGTTAAATTCGATATTCCTACCCGGTAGTAGTTAGAAAAGCATGATTAGATAGAATCTAACTGTCTAGTTGCTTAATTGACTTACTTGAGTTTTCTTGGTAATCGCCGGCGCTGTTCATCGGCGAAGTTATCGTTAAGCATATTATACTTCTCTCTGTGTATTCCTTTACTTGCTGTGGTTGTGGACTACGGGTTCGATTCCCGAGATCCTGAGATTATTGAAATATGGACTACGGGTTCGATTCCCGAGATCCTGAGATTATTGAAATGTGGACTACGGGTTCGATTCTCGAGATCCTAAGATTATTGAATGTGGACTACGGGTTCGATTCCCGAGATCCTGACTTATTGGTAGGGACTGCGGGTTCGATTCCCGGAGATCCTGAGTTATTGAGTATTATTGAGACATGGGCTGCGGGTTCGATTCCCGGAGACCCGGAGGTACTGAGAATGGGACTGTGGGTTCAATTCCCACAGGTCCTGGATTTGTTTTATTGAGTTGATTATTTGTTGTTAGCTTAATTGTAGACAGTTGCGGTAATCATCTTATGGTTGTTATTTCAGATTCATTATTATTTAAACTGCTTATTATTGTTATTATCATTATGTTAATGTTCTCTCGGTAGGGCCATGACCTTCCTCGTCACTACTCCATCGAGGTTAGGCTTGGCACTTACTGAGTACCGTCGTGGTGTACTCATGCTACTCTTCTGCACACTTTTGTTGTGCGGATCCAGGTACATCAGGACAGGCTCGTACTAGGTGATTCCGCAGCTTTTTGGGAGACCTCGAGGTATGATCTGCTACGTCCGTGGATCCGGAGGCTTTCCTTCTATTCTGATAGTATTAGTTGACATTTTTCCTTCATTTCGTTGTTAGATACTCTTTACACATAGAGCCACAGTTGTATTTTCTCTTTTAGTCTGTGTTACCGTGGGGTTCCGGATCTTGGTAGTGTTTTATTCATTGTGTGACGGATGTATGTGCCAAGCGGCACGGATTACATATCTTTTATGCTATTTTTCCGTTGTTTCTTATTTAAGTGTTTATAACTTGTATATTCCGCAACGTGTTAGGCTTACCTAGTCGTGGGGATTGGGTGCCATCACGACATGTTCACAATTGGTGAACTAGGGTCGTGACAAGTTGGTATCAGAGCTCTAGGTTCATAGGAGTCACGGGACACGGACCGGTTACTTAGAGTCTCGCTGATCGATACGGAGACGTCTGTATTTATCTACGAGGGGCTATGTAACTATTTAGGAAACTCTTCAATTCTTTTGGATTCCTTGTCGTGCGACATTTTTTTTGAAATCAAAAATCTAAACTAATGATTTCTATTCTCTCACAGATGGTGAGGACACGATCTACTCGCGATGATCAGGTACCCGTGCCCCCTGTTGCCGCCGTCAGAGGCCGGGGCCGAGGTAGAGGACGAGGACGCGCCCGAGGTGCAGCCACAGCACCCGTGCGCGCTGCCGCTGAGGTGCCACAGGTAGACCAGGTTGGAGCGCAGGCACCTGGTACACCGACTACAACTGCTACTACTCCAGCACTACAGGAGACCCTGGCCCAGTTCATGAGTATGTATACCACTTTAGCTCAGGCAGGACTGCTTCCTCTCGTCGCAGCTACATCTCAGGCCGGGGGAGCGGCCCAGACTTTCGCAGCCATTACACCGGAGCAGCATGTGCCAGTGGGACAGGTTCCAGATGTTTTGGTTATGCCTTCTGCCGCCCCAGCACAACCAGGAGGTGGACCAGCTGCCTCTGAGGACGAGCAGCGTAGATTGGAGAGGTTCAAGAAATATGACCCTCCAGTGTTTAGTGGTTTGGCTTCAGATGATGCATTGGGTTTTCTAGAGGAGTGTCATCGTATTCTTCGTACTATGGGGATTGTGAGACCAGCGGGGTTTCCTTCACTGCTTTTCAGTTTCGTATGGCCGCTTATGATTGGTGGCGCACGTATGAGTTGGATAGTCCAGAGGAGTCTGCTTCATTGACTTGGACGCAGTTTTCAGATCTGTTTTTGAGGGAGTTTGTTCCACAGAGCCTTAGGGATTCTTGGCGCTCGGAGTTTGAGCGGTTGCGACGGGGCTCCATGTCAGTATCAGAGTATGCTATCAGTTTCACCCGCCTAGCCAGGCATGCACCGGCTTTGGTAGCCACGGTTCGGGAGCGAGTGCGGAGATTTATTGAGGGCCTTGTTCCGCCTATCCGATCCAGCATGGTCAGAGAGCTTGAGACAGATATATCTTATCAGCAGGCAGTTAGCATTGCCAAGAGGATCGAGAGTATGCTCCCTAGAGAGCGGAGAGAGAGAGAGAGGCCAAGAGGTCTCGTGAGTCGGGCCATTTCTCCGGTGCCCGCACTTCATCAGCCGGTCGTTTTGGCAGGGGTTATTCCGGTCGACCAGTTCACTCGGCATTGCCCGCAGCCGGTAGTACTCCAGGTCTTCCAGCACCTCAGGAGCCTTATTATGCTCCCCCAGTTTCCAGTGCACCTCCTGCGCGGGGTCCTTCCAGGGGTCAGATTAGTGGGGGTGAGGCCGGTCATTCATAGCCACCGCATCCTCCCAGAGCTTGTTTTGAGTGCGGGGATACTCGCCACCTGGTTAGGGAGTGCCCCGGGCGCAGGAGAGGAGCCCCTCATCAGTCATCACAGCATCCGCGTGGTTCTCAGGGCCAGCAGGCTATCATTCCAGCCCCAGCTGCCACTCCACCTGCCCAGCCATCCAGGGGCGGGGGTCAGGGTTCCAGAGGCCGCCCTCGAGAGGGGGGACAGGCCAGATTCTATGCTATTCCTGATCGCGCTGCGGCTGTTGCATCTGACTCTGTTATCACAGGTATTATTCTGGTTAGTCACGGGGAGGCATCGGTTCTATTCGACCCTGGTTCCACTTTTTCATATGTGTCTTCTTACTTTGCTTCTCATCCTGGGTGTGCCTCGGGATTCTTTGAGTGCCCCCATTTATGTTTCCACTTCGGTGGGTGATTCTTTGGTTGTGGATCGCGTATATCGGTCGTGTTTGGTTACCATTTGTGATTTTGAGACCAGAGCGGATCTATTGCTGCTCGGGATGGTCGATTTTGATATTATTCTGGGAATGGACTAGTTGTCGCCCCATTATGCTATTCTTGATTGTCACGCGAAGACCGTGACGCTGGCTATGCCAGGCATTCAACGTATTGAGTGGAGTGGTACTCTAGATCACACTCCTAGCCGTGTTATTTCTTTTCTCAGAGCTCAGCGTATGGTTGAGAAGGGGTGTGCTGCTTATCTAGCCTATGTGCGGGACGTCAGTATTGACACTCCCTCTATTGATTCCGTTCATGTGGTACGTGACTTTGCTGATGTATTTCCAGCTGATCTTCCGGGCATGCCGCCCGACAGAGATATTGACTTTGCTATTGACTTGTTGCCGGGCACTCGGCCCATTTCTATTCCACCGTACCGTATGGCTCCTCCTGAGTTGAAGGAGTTGAAGGATCAGTTACAGGAGTTATTGGGCAAGGGTTTTATTCGACCCAGTGTTTCGCCTTGGGGTGCTCCTGTATTGTTTGTGAAGAAAAAGGACGGTTCTATGCGTATGTGTATTGACTATCGTCAGCTGAATAAGGTTACAGTGAAGAACCGGTATCCTTTGCCTCGTATTGATGATTTATTTGACCAGCTACAGGGCGCACAAGTGTTTTCTAAGATTGATTTGCGCTCTGGGTATCACCAGCTGAAGATTCGGGAGCCAGATATCCCGAAGACTACCTTCAGGACTCGGTATGGTCACTATGAGTTCCTCGTGATGTCTTTTGGGCCGACTAATGCCCCAGCAGCCTTTATGCATTTGATGCACAGTGTGTTCAGGCCTTATCTGGACTCGTTCGTGATTGTTTTCATTGATGATATTCTAGTATATTCCGGAGCCGGAAAGAGCACGAGCAGCATTTGAGGATAGTGCTTCAGATCCTGAGGGAGAAGCATCTTTATGCCAAGTTCTCTAAATGTGAATTCTGGTTGAGTTCGGTGGCATTTTTGGGCCACGTAGTGTCGAGTGATGGTATTCGAGTAGATCCGAGGAAGGTGGAGGCTGTGCAGAGTTGGCCCAGACCCTCCTCTGCTACTGAGATTCGCAGTTTCCTTGGTTTGGCGGGATATTACCGTCGTTTCATAGAGGGGTTCTCTTCGATTGCAGCACCTATGACAAGATTGACCCAAAAGGGTGCCCCTTTTCAGTGGACAGACGAGTGTGAGGCGAGCTTTCAGAAGCTCAAGACAGCTTTGACTTCGGCCCCTATATTGATGTTGCCTACATGTTCGGGGTCCTATACTGTATATCGTGATGCCTCACGAGTTGGACTCGGTGCGGTATTGATGGAGGATGGTAGGGTGATTGCCTACGCGTCGAGACAGCTGAAGGTGCATGAGAAGAATTACCTTGTTCAAGATTTGGAGCTAGCTGCCATTGTTCACGCCTTGAAAATTTGGCATCATTATTTATATGGGGTTCCTTGTGAGATCTACACTGATCACCGGAGCTTACAGCACTTGCTTAAGCAGAAGGACCTGAATATGTGTCAGAGGAGATGGTTGGAGCTACTGAAGGACTATGATATTACTATTCTCTATCATCCGGGCAAGGCTAATGTGGTTGCCGATGCCTTAAGTCGTCGGGCAGAGAGTTTGGGGAGTTTGGCGTATCTACCAGCTTCGGAGAGGCCTATGGCGATGGATGTTCAGGCTTTAGCCAGACAGTTTGTTAGACTGGATCTTTCAGAGCCCAGTCGGGTTCCGGCTTGTGTGATTTCTCGGTCTTCTCTATTTGACCGCATCAGGGAGCATCAGTTCAACGACCCTCATTTGCTTGTCCTCCAGGATAGAGTTCGGCGTGGTGATGCTCGAGATGTTACCATCGGAGATGATGGAGTTATGAGGATGCAAGGGCGCATCTGTGTGCCCAATGTATATGATCTTCGAGAGCTGATTCTAGCAGAGGCCCATAGCTCGCGGTATTCCATCCATCCGGGAGCCGCGAAGATGTATCAGGACTTGAAACAGCATTACTGGTGGAGGCGGATGAAGAGGGATATAGTTGATTATGTTTCCGGATGCCTCAACTGCCAGCAGGTGAAGTATGAGCATCAGCGTCCGGGTGGATTGATGCAGCGAATTGAGATTCCCGAGTGGAAATGGGAGCATTACCATGGACTTTGTATCCGGACTTCCACGGACGGTTAGGAAGTTTGATTCCATTTGGGTCATTGTGGATCGGCTGACCAAGTCCGCCCATTTTATACCGGTGAGCACTACATATTCATCGGAGCGACCTGGCGGAGATCTATATCAGGGAGGTAGTTCGACTGCATGGTATTCCAGTTTCCATCATTTCAGATAGAGGCACTCAGTTCACTTCACGGTTCTGGAGAGCTGTACAGCAGGAGTTAGGTACTCGGGTGGAGCTAAGCACAGCATTTCACCCCCAGACTGATGGGCAGTCCGAGCGCACTATTCAGATTTTGGAGGATATGCTCCGTGCGTGCGTGATTGAGTTTGGAGGTTCATGGGATCACTTCTTGCCACCGGCGGAGTTTGCTTATAACAACAGCTACCAGTCTAGTATTCAGATGGCACCGTACGAGGCCCTATATGGTAGGAGGTGCAGGTCTCCCGTGGGTTGGTTTGAGCCGGGCGAGGCCAGGTTACTAGGTACTGATATGGTTCAGGAGGCTATGGACAAGGTCAAGGTGATTCGGGACAGACTTCGTGCGGCCCAGTCTAGACAGAAGAGTTATGCGGACAAGAAGGTTCGCGATGTGGCTTTTATGGTGGGTGAGCGGGTTCTGCTTCGAGTCTCGCCCATGAAGGGCGTTATGAGGTTTGGGAAGAAAGGGAAGCTGAGTCCCGGATTTATTGGTCCTTTTGAGATTTTGAGGCGTATTGGGGAGGTTGCCTATGAGTTAGCCTTACCTCCTAGTCTAGCTGGAGTTCACCCCGTATTTCATGTCTCCATGCTCCGGAGGTACCATGGTGACCCGTCGCATGTGTTGGATTTCACTTCTGTTCAGCTAGACAAGGATCTGTCTTATGTTGAGGAGCCAGTAGCCATTCTAGACAGGCAGGTCAGAAAGCTAAGGTCAAAGAACATCGCTTCGGTAAAGGTTCAGTGGCGGGGTCAGCCGGTCGAGGAGGCGACTTGGGAGGCCGAGCAGGATATGCGCAGCCAGTACCCTCATCTTTTCACTACTCCAGGTATGTTTTCTATGCTCGTTCAAGGACGAACGAATCTTTAAGTGTGGGAAGATGTAACGACCCAACCGGTTGTTTTAGAAAATTACGCCCCAATCCCCAATTTAACTGTTCCCCTAAGTTCATTTCTGCTATTGTGGTTTGCCTAGAGTGTCGGTTCTGAAATTTGGAGCATTTTGGGACACTTAGTCCCTAAATGAGAGCTTTAAAGCTAGAAAACGGTCCGTAGCCGGAACAATGTTAAGACGATCTCGGAACGGAAATCCGATGGTTCCATTAGCTCCGTTGGGTGATTTCGGGGTTGGGAGCGCGTTCGGAATGTATTTTGGAGGTCCGTAGCTCAATTAGGCTTGAAATACCGAAGGTTGAAATTTTGGCGAATCCGAACGATAGGTGAGATTTTGATCCGGGGGTCGGAATGGATTTCCGACAATTTCTGTAGCTTCGTTATGTGATTTTGGATATGTCCGCAAATTTTCGGGTCATTTGGACGTCGTTTGGTTGGGTTTTGGATCGAATGTTAGTTTTGAAAGTTTTGAAGAAACTTAGGCTTGAATCCGTGTGTAATTGGTGATTTTGATGTTTAGGATGGTGTTTTTATGATTGGAACAAGTTCGTATCGTGTTTTGGAATATGTTGGTGGTTTTCGTTGGGGTCCGGGGGCCTCGGGAGGATTTCGGACCATTGATCGGGCATTTGAACTTGGAAAAGGCCTGCTGTAAAATTGTAGGTTTCTGCCCAGGCATTAAGCCTTCGCGTTCGCGAGGCATGGGCCGCGTTCGCGAAGGCTTGGCAGAGTAAAGCATCGCGTTCGCGATAAGGGGTGTCGCGTTTGCGTAGGCAAGGTAAGGTGAAGCTTCGCTTTCGCGTGACTTGGGGTCGCGATCGCGTAGAAGAAAAGGGTAGAGCTTCGCGTTCGTGTGGGAGTGTACGCGTTCGCGTAGAGGAAGGACCCGGCGGCTGGGAGATTGTTCATCGCGAACGCGTGATGGAGCGTCGCATTCGCGAAGGGTAATTGGGGCTGAGTATCGCGAACGCGTGGGATGGCGTCGCGTTCGTGAAGAGGAAGTGTGGCTGTTCATCGCGAACACGTGAACAGTAACGCGAATGCGATGAGCAATGGGGTCTGGCAGTGAGCTTAAGTTCACAACATAACACCCGCGACCCCCATACACAAAAATGCCATTTTTGACCTTCAAGAGAGGATTTTGAAGGGGAAACGCTGGGATATCATCGGGGGTAAGTTTCTTGACCTTAATTCATTGGTTTATCATGAAATCCGTGATTATTTCACTGAAATTGGAAGATTAAAGGTGGGTTTGAGCCCTAGGCCTAAATGTTAGAAAATCTTTGATTTTAATGGGCAAACGGAGTCCGATTTCGATAAATTTTATATGCACGGACTCGTATTGAGATAAGGAACCCGAAAATATAATTTTTGTGATTTTTCGATAAATGTACCGAAAGTCGGGTTTTGGCAACTTGTGGGTTTTGGTGTATTTTGAGTTGTTTTGGTTGGGTAATGCCCAATTGGCCTATTTTGATGTGATTCTATTGATTTTTATCAGATACTACACTTGTGGAGGCCGACATTCGCGGCAAGAGGGTTATTTCTTAGCGGTTTTGTACCGGAATTGAGGTGAGTGGCTTGTCTAACTTCGTGTGGGGGACTTTCACCCCTAGGATATTATTGTGATACTTTAAATGCCTTGTACGCGAGGTGACGGGCGTGTACATGCGCTGGTTGCTGAACACATACTTTACTCAAAATATTCAATGAGTGATATTCCTGTTTTTAGCTATTAAATTCGATATTCCTACCCGGTAGTAGTTAGAAAAGCATGATTAGATAGAATCTAACTGTCTAGTTGCTTAATTGACTTACTTGAGTTTTCTTGGTAATCGCCGGCGCTGTTCATCGGCGAAGTTATCGTTAAGCATATTATACTTCTCTCTGTGTATTTCTTTACTTGCTGTGGTTGTGGACTACGGGTTTGATTCCCAAGATCCTGAGATTATTGAAATATGGACTACGGGTTCGATTTCCGAGATCCTGAGATTATTGAAATATGGACTACGGGTTCGATTCCCGAGATCCTGAGATTATTGAAATGTGGACTACGGGTTCGATTCCCGAGATCCTGACTTATTGGTAGGGACTGCGGGTTCGATTCCCGGAGATCCTGAGTTATTGAGATATTATTGAGACATGGGCTGCGGGTTCGATTCCCGGAGACCCGGAGGTACTGAGAATGGGACTGTGGGTTCAATTCCCACAGGTCCTGGATTTGTTTTATTGAGTTGGTTATTTGTTGATAGCTTAATTGTAGACAGTTGCAGTAATCACCTTATTGTTGTTATTTCGGAAATTATTATCATTTAAACTATTTATTTTTGTTATCATCATTATATTATTGTTTCTCAGTAGGGCCCTGACCTTCCTCGTCACTACTCCATCGAGGTTAGGCTTGGCACTTACTGAGTACCGCCGTGGTGTACTCATGCTACTCTTCTGCACACTTTTGTTGTGCAGATCCAGGTACATCAGAGCAGGCTCGTGCTAGGTGATTTTCGCAGCTTTTCTGGAGACCTCGAGGTATGATCTGCTACGTCCGCGGATCCGGAGGCTTTCCTTCTATTCTAGTAGTACTAGTTGACATTTTTCTTCATTTCGTTGTTAGATACTCTTTACACATAGAGCCACAGTTGTATTTTCTCTTTTAGTCTGTGTTACCGTGGGGTTCCGGATCTTGGTAGTGTTTTATTTATTGTGTGACGGATGTATGTGCCAAGCGGCACGGATTACATATCGTTTATGCTATTTTTCCGCTGTTTCTTATTTAAGTGTTTATAACTTGTATATTCCGCAACGTATTAGGCTTACCTAGTCGTGGGGACTGGGTGCCATCACGACATGTTCACAATTGGTAAACTAGGTTCGTGACAGTATTCCCGTATTCGAAGGTGGGCACCTAACAGAATTCAAACGTGCAATGCGATGCAGAAAAGTATTCCCGTATTCGAAGGTGGGCACCTAACAGAAATTAAACGTGCAATGCGATGCAGAAAAATATTCCCGTATTCGAAGGTGGGCACCTAACAGAAATTAAACGTGCAATGCGATGCAGAAAAATATTCCCGTATTCGAAGGTGGGCACCTAACAGAAATTAAACGTGCAATGCGATGCAGAAAATATTCCCGTATTCGAAGGTGGGCACCTAACAAAAATTAAACGTGCAATGCGATGCGGAAAAATATTCCCGTATTGGAAGGTGGGCACCTAACAGAAATTAAACGTGCAAGGCGATGCAGAAAATATTCCCGTATTAGAAGGTGGGCACCTAACGAAATTAAATGTGCAATGCGATGCAGTAAAGTATTCCCGTATTCGAAGGTGGGCACCTAACAGAATTTAAACCTGCAATGCGATGCAGAAAAGTATTCCCGTATTCGAAGGTGGGCACCTAACAGAAATTAAACGTGCAATGCGATGCAAAAAAGTATTCTCGTATTCGATGGTGGGCACCTAACAGAAATTAAACATGCAGTGCGATGCAGAAAAGTATTCCCGTATTCGAAGGTGGGCACCTAACAGAATTTAAACGTGCAATGCGATGCAGAAAAGTATTCCCGTATTCGAAGGTGGGCACCTAACATAAATTAAACGTGCAATGCGATGCAGAAAAGTATTCCCGTATTCGAAGGTGGGCACCTAACAAAAATTAAACGTGCAATGCGATGCAGAAAATTATTCCCGTATTCGAAGGTGGGCACCTAACAGAAATTAAACGTGCAATGCGATGCAGAAAAGTATTCCCGTATTCGAAGGTGGGCACCTAACAGAATTTAAACATGCAATGCGATGCAGAAAAGTATTCCCGTATTCGAAGGTGGGCACCTAACAAAAATTAAACGTGCAATGCAATGCAAAAATATTCACGTATTCGAAGGTGGGCACCTAACAGAAATTAAACGTGCAATGTGATGCAGAAAATTATTCCCGTATTCGAAGGTGGGCACGTAACAGAATTTAAATGTGCAATGCGATGCAGAAAAGTATTCCCGTATTCGAAGGTGGGCACCTAACAGAAATTAAACGTGCAATGCGATGCAGAAAAGTATTCCCGTATTCAAAGGTGGGCATCTAACAGAATTTAAACGTGCAGTGCGATGCAGAAAAGTATTCCTGTAGCCTGAGGACTGGGGAGTGGATTTTAGAAGATGTTACCTTCCTCTTTTTGGTATTTTCTTTTACCAATTATCTCTTGCCTGTGAATTTCTCCACTTATTGGCGAACTTCTCTTTTTGGTGTTTTCTATTTTCCACATTGGTCACATTCACTTTATAGTGATTAGTGACAATTTGTTCCTGCATGAAACAGAACTTATTAGATATAAATTGGTGGCAACTTGCTTCTTATTGTTTCTTCTTTTTGCTTTTCTCATGTTGTGTAGCTTTCAACTGCTTATCCCTTGCAGACTCTTTTTGTATTTTCTCATTTTTTCCATTTTTGTTTTGTTTTCTTTTCCTTTGGCCATATTTGCCAAGCTTCCTTATTTCCTTCCCAACTCTTCCTTCTTTCTGACCCAGTGTTGTTTCAGCTTTCGTTATCAGGAGTTGGTAGTTAGCTCTCAAAAGGTAAACAATGAAATGCAGAAAAATAAAAAAAGGTAAGGGCGTTTTGGAGAGATGATAGAACTTATCCGGGTATTTGCCGGCTGATTCTGCTGACCATGCCATGTATTTAAACTCTGACCCAGTTCGTTCCAATCATTATTCTGTCTCCGAATTGTTTCCAGCCCAAACCGATACTGTTTTTTATTACCTTTTCTCTTTTCTGGTAGTCCTTACGATCGCCCTACGGTACCCCGAAAGGTTTTCACCAATAGAACTCTCTCATTTATTCTCTCAACCTCACAATCGCTGCAGTGCCTGTTAAGGATTTCACTAACAAGACTCTCTCATTTTATTTCTCTCAAACTCGCAGTCGTCTCACAGTGCCGGTTAAGGTTTTCACCGATGAGACTCTCTCATTTTTCATTATTTCTCATTTTTCCTTTTGTATTTTGTTTTCTTACCACAGGTGTTGTCCGATGTTTCTCTCCTCCTTCATTGCATTCGTTATCATTTCAGAATTGATCAGAAGGTCTTTCTTTGGACCGTAACGTGGCTTTTGGATGGGTTAAGAAAGAAAGGTACAAAGGCTCAAAATCTCACGAGGGTTCAAAGATATTTACAACTCTCGGAATTAGTAAACATAACTTCTGCCCCAGTTTCAATATCTGGGGAATTTTTGGATTTTTTCTTTATTATGACTGAACCTCAGAGAGGCTGCCTACGTACCCTTTCGGGATCAAGTCAGACATAGTTCATCCAACTTCATTAGTTAGATGGATTTCTTTTTGACTTTTTCCCGATTTTTGTTTTTTTCTTTTTTTTCTTTTTTTTTTCATCACTTTCCATTTTGTCAATTTTAGTTTTCACTTTCCTTATTGCGCAATACGCGATTCCGAGAGAGGGGTATGAAAGAATATATCAATTAAGGCTCAAAAGGGGGTGTCAATGGATAAAGTGTTTGGATAGAGAATAAAACGCTTTCGTCATTTCAATTCCAAAATCACAACAAAATACAAAACACATAATTGAAAAGGAGTCATACATAGTATCTTTTGACCGCATCTAAATTGATAGCAGTCTTTACGCACTTTCCTTCAATATCTATTAAATATAATGCCCCATTGGACAACACCCGCGATACTACAAATGGTCCCTGCCAATTTGGCGCAAATTTGCCCTTTGCCTCGGCCCAATACGGTAAGATATGCATCGCAACCAAAATGAGCCTATGCCCATTGGAAGTTGTTGGCTCTATCGGGCCAATAACATCTATGCTCCTGTTTCAAAGCAAAGAAAAATATGTTAGTTTAAATGCGGTGGTTGGTTGTGGCCTTGAACTTTGATGGCGACTGCTTTCCACTCGAGTGCCTTGCCTGTTCACCGACTATCCATTTTTACTTCTTCTTTGTTCAAAATCCACCTCTCTTTAGGTATGTATATTGTTCCTTTCTTGATGGATCCCACAAACTTCGATCTCGATTCCTTTGATGACTCCACTTGACAACCTTGGGTGTTTCTTGACTGACTCTTAGAAGATATACCCCCTCTCTGTTCGAACCCCGTACTTCCATTTATTATATTTTCCCTGAGTTGGAACTTTGCCGACCCTTGTGTCTTGCATGATCCTCATTGCACATGTTGCTCTTGTGGGCTTAAATCACTGGCCTTGTCATTCCCTGACCCGCGACAATCGTCGTGTTGGCTAAATCCCATCTTGTGCAATTGGAAAGCTTGGTGGCAAATTTTGAAATCATTTCTATACTTGTTATGACCTGACTGACTCGATAAAAAGGAGGGTAAAACAAAGTGTGAAGAATAAAGAGAAAGGAAAACACAATTCCTAATAAGAAACCTAAGACGAATGACATAACGGATTTTGAATATCGACTCTAGCGACCTTGACATGCACTTTTGGCCTTCTCCGTATAGCAAAGTTGATGTTCAACTCTTGTTGCAAAGTTCTGCTATGAAACCGGTCTTTAATACTTCATTTCTTTGATCTGATCTTTAGTCGACTTGCAGCGCCCGTAGGGTTTTCGCCAACAAGCCTCTCTCATTTAATATTCTTTCTCTCAACTCACCGTCGCCTTACGGTGCCCGTTCGGGTTTTCACCGATAAGACTCTCTCATTTTGACTTCTCTCATCTTGGAGTCTCGTGGTGGTTTGAGTTCTTCATTCTCCTTTGTTCGGACTGGAGTGTTGCCCACGATGTGATTGACTTTTGTGCGCTTGACTCGGCATTTCTTGAAGATTGATCGGAAGGTCTTCCTTTGGACTATAATGTAGGCTTTTGGTTGGGATAAAGGCTCAAAATATTTCATCGTAGGATAAAATTACAACTTTTCGGAATCTTTATTCTTTCAACAACCATAACTTCTGCCCAGTTTTCTTCTTGGGGGATTTTTTTTAGATTTTCGGATTTTTCATTTATTGTGACTAAACCTCAGTGAGGCTGCCTACGTACCCTTTCGGGATCAACTCAGACGTAGTTCAGACTACATCCGTATTCATTATCGCATCTTGACTTCTCCCGATTTTTTTTTCTTTTCTTTTTCTTTTCTTTTTCTTCTCTTTTTCTTTTTTTTTTCTCTTTTTTTTTCTTTTGTTTCTCGCTCAATCCTCAATTTTTGTTGTTGATTCCAAAAGAGGGGTTTGAAAGAAAATATAATAAGGCTCAAAGGGATATCAATGGATAAAGTGTTTGGATAGCCGAATAAAATGCCTTCGTCATTCCAATCTTCGAGACCTACCAAGTACAAACTACACATTTAAACACCTTTGGACCGATTCACATATTCGCCTTCGGTATTTGACGATTCTCAGTGCCATTGGGCAACGATCTCGATACCACGAATGGTTCCTTAGCTTTGGGGTATTTTTGTCTTTGGCTTTAAGTTGATGATGCATTTTCAAGGCATTTCTTTATGTTACGCTTTCCCCAATGTTCACTTGATTCCGGCTTCACAGTATTCCAATATGTTTTTATTTCTTCCGAGTATCATTACATCTTCAACATTGTTTCATTGACTTTTAAAAACCAGGCTTAGAATTATGTGCATGTCATGTTGCTAAAGTCAGTATGAGAAGAAATGCAAAGTGATCAGAAATGGAATGACTAGGAATGATGGGAAACAAAGAGTTGTACTAAACTGATGGGTTGAAACAAAACGAACAGACTAGACTAGAATTACAAACCTAGACAGCACTAAACAATTTTTATTACTAAACAAAGCAAAGATAGAAGGGTTTTGACTCTCAAGACAACGTCCGGATTACAACCCTGAAATAACCCGGGTAACAGAAATGACACCAAAATAATACTACCAAAACTCCAAGAGTTGGAGCACCTTCCCAATTGACAAGCATGGCATCTTAGCCACTATATTCTGCATTAAGATCGCTTTCTATTTCAATATCCTCGGCTTCCAAAGAAAAATCTCTTCACCCTCGTCATCGGGCATCGTCCCCACAAAATGCACAACGTGACATGTAGGTAGAGGATTCTGTGTAATGTTCAGGGTGCCGGTGTCTTGGACCACAATCATTCCTGCCTGGATCATTCTTTCTATTTCCTCTTTCAAATTCCAACATCTTTCAACATCATTCCCCTGAGCATTGGAGTGGTATTCACATCGTGCAGTAGGATCGAAGCTTCTTGCAAGAGGATTTGGAATACATCTGGCGAGCGGCTTAATCAAGCCAACATGATTCAACCTTTCGAACAAACTCGCATAAGATTCTCTGATAGGAGTGAAAGCCTTTTTCTCGCTTCAACAACCTTTCCTCCCTAAATGCCTTGTTTGGCCTGAAACCTGACTCAGGGGGTTTCCGGTATGTTTGTGGGGGTCGGTAGGCTTTTTGTGGAATTGGGTACATGGAAGGTGAAGTACGATTTTGGGTGCCCCCGGGAGAGTAGTGGGGTTGGGGATGGAAGTAGTGTTGGGAAAGCATAGCTAGGGGACGAGTAATTGAGCTACTCGAGTGGCTAGAAAGGCTGCGATAGGCAGGTATATTTGGCATCAGGTTCAGTGTTAGGACCGGGTCCATGAAACTAGGTGGTGGCGGGGGTGGTGCTTTTCCATCCATCCATGCCCGATACATTTCAACCACGTGTTGTCTTAATATTTTGACTTCTTATACTAACATGTGGTTCCGTTCAACCAGCTGTTGTCGGGTACCGGTACCAACCCACTCAGTCTTGAGATTCTCTGCCATTGTCCTCCGACCTTGTATTATAGGGAAGAGTTATTTTGGAACCACAACCAACCACCTTTCTGAAAAATGGACACAACAAAACGAAGCGAGCATGTCAGCATTAAGGTATCCCGCTTATTGATTATTAGTTTTTTATTTTCTGCTATTTTCTTTTCTTTTTCCCTTTTTGTGGTTTTTTTCATTTTTTCTTTTTGTAGTTTTTTTTTTTTGCTTTTTTTTTCTCTTTTTTTTTTTTTGGTTATGGATATGGTCGAATCCTATGTGGATTGCCTACGTATCATGACCCCGCATGAATCGGACCGAGCGTAGTTCTTGCAAATTAATGCAAGAAATAAAGAGATGTTTATTTGATTTTTTTTTATAAAGGAAAATTACAGAAACCGACTCCAACTACAAACTTGAAAAACTTTCACATTTTGTACCGAAGATTTCTACAAGAATAAGAATACTTTTGGTGTCAATTATGACTATTTTCTACAAAATTGGCCACATAATGGCTTATTTGACAAAATGACTATTTTTTGCAAAATTTATTTAAGAAAAATAAACTTGAATTTTTTTATCCTGTGGCTCATGGGGCATCGTTCGGCATCACCATAAACCAACACAAGACCATTTTTCGTAAACTGGCCATGTAATGGCTTATTTAGACAAAGTGGCTCTTTTTGCAAAATTTTATTTAAGAAGATGCAAATTCAAAATTTTTATCCTGGGGCCTATGGGGCATCGTTCAGCACCGACACAGGCCAACACAAGACTGAGGAAGTTAAAAATGCAAAAATATGGCTATTTCAGCAAAATTTCGGCCATGTAATGGCTTATTTGATAAAGTGGATATTTTTTGAAAAGTTGAGCGATGACTCAAACTTAATTTTGCGGATACAGCCTTTCAACATTTTCGCGAGGGAATATTTCAAGGTTGTGTCCAAAATTATTTAAAAACTCAAAGTGGCTATTCTTGCAAAAACGGCCTTCCTGCGTCCTTTTGAGGGACATTCAGCTTATTTTAATCAAGAATAACGTCACCCAACTTATTTATAACAAAATCAAAAATTTGACTTTTTTGGTTATTTTTGCAAAAGGGGTGTGAACCCTGACTTGATTTTGCGGCTATGGCCTTGCAATATTTCCACAAGAAATATTTCAAGGTTGTGCCCCCAAATTATTAAAAATGATTCAAAGTGGCTATTTTTGCAAAAAAAGCCTTCCGACGTCCTTTCGGAACATTCGGCTATTTTCAAAAAACAGCGTCACTTCGATTTATTGAAAACTGCAAATCGACATTTTTTTTTTTTGATTTTTTTTTAAAAGGGGTGGTAAACTCAAACTTGATTTTGCGGATATGGCCTTTCAACATTTCCACATGGAATATTTCAAGGCCATTATTCAAAAAGAAAAGAAAAGTCTTCAAAGTGGCCATTTTTGCAAAAACAGCCTTCCGGCGTCCTTTCGGAACATTCGGCTATTTTCAAAAACAACATCACTTTGATTTTATTGAAAACTAAAACTTCGACATTTTTTTTTGATTTTTTTAAAAGGGGTGGTTGGACTCGATGAGGGTTGCCTACGTATCCCACCTAATGGCGAGAATCAAACCTGCGTAGTTCGGTCAGATTAATTGACCAATTATTTCAACAAAACTGTTCTACCTATTTTTTTCAAATTTTCTAATTTTCCGGATACCTATTTTCTATAACTCTTATTTTCCTCTCTCTTTTTTTCTTTTTCAACAATTTTTCTAACCTCGAGATTTCCGCCGGTCCGCATAACGATCAAGGACAATAAAAATGCAACACATAACATGCTCGGTCTTTTCCAATACCGGGTCACCTGTCCTAGACGGACCCAACCCCTGTGTTGAGTCCCCTAAGTCAAATATGATGCAAATAATTGTCCTAGACCTATGTTCACAATCTTACGGTTTCATAGAGTGCTAGACCGTGTACCCGAGCGGACAACTCGAATCGAGGAGGGGGCTACGTACCGGTGACCCGCGGAGTCAATCGGCTTTGTAACTTATCCGGCCTCTGTTTTCTTAATTTAAGGTGACTTTAACAGAAAGGGGAGTCTCAACCAGTAAGCACATCCCGGAGGTGAAGAGAGAAAGGTTTTCGGCACAATTTTATATACAATCCATATAATATCAAAGCGATAAAGCACATAGCATGTTGTTCAAATCATATAACGAAGTCAAACAATAACGCGAACGGCAATTCTAAAGAGCTCGAGTTCTTAAACCCTGAAACCGAAGTTCGGGGTTGGGATCCCCAACAGAGTCGCTAGAGCTGTCACACCTCCCTTTTTACTACCCCACTTTTGGGAAAATAAGCATATAAATACGCTCGTAGGGTATACCCCGACGCTCAAATATCCGAAATGGATAAAATAACGCAAGGGAAGGAGTTTTTCCAATTAAAGGACAATCGGTTCGGGATTTTATTGAGATTAATCAGAGTCGCCACTTGGGAATGATAATGGTGTCCCAAGTCACCGGTTAATCCCGAATCCGAGGAATTTTGACTCATAAAAATGTCTGCGAAGCAAAGATCCGGATAAGGAACTCTGTTAACCCGGGAGAAGGTGTTAGGCATTCCCGGGTTCCGTGGTTTTAGCACGGTCGCTCAATTGTCGTTCTCGACTCTTGCTTGACTTAATCACAGATTTTTAACAACATATAGTGCTTTTTTACATTAAGTGTTATTTTTTTAGAGAATTTGCGGCATCGCGAAAACACGCCTCGAGTCATACCGTAACCAGTACGCCTATGACTTTCGGTGTATTTCAGCTTTGCCGAGATTTGGATTTGAGTCGCACCAAATGCACACTCGTTCAATGGAAGGTATATTAAAATTGTGCCCTAAAATAGTCTATCGGCTTTCAATTGTTTTGGGTAAGACTATGGAATTAGCTAGTAGTCTTCCCGAGTCTAATTGTATTAAAACATTACTAAATGGGGGCCCCGCTTGTTTAAAGTCGGGCGAGGTTCATCCCAAGTTAATTTTAAAGGTCAATCCTAAGAAGTATATACTATGCTTTTCTAATCGTGTTTTTTCCCTTAACCGATTTTTACACTAAGTATTCCAGGCCCATCGGGTTTTGATATTTAAAGGGGGTCTGGTCTCTTCATTCGATTAACCGGATCAGCATTGGGCCAGCCCAGGCCTTAAAGCCCAGGCAGTCTTCAGGCTTGCACTTGACCACTTCGACAGAGTTCATGATGCAGTTTAAGCCCATTTTTATATAACAGATTCAGACTATATTGAAATAACCAAAAGCTGAAATGTAAACAAAACAATGATGTAAAATAGAATGAATTCAAAATGTTTTATTCATTAAAAGAGAAATCATTATACAACATATCAACAAATCATGAATCAATTATCTACTATACCCCAAACTAGAGTTAAAAGACTCTTTTATGATCTCGACTTTTATTAATAAATTGATACTAACATCTACATTAGCTACTAGTTGAAAATTCTAAGGAAGAACAATTTGATTATATATGCTGCTTGAAGAACAGTTAAGTTAATTACCTATTGATCATTTAAGGCTAAAGGGAATCATTCATAGGTTTGTACAATCACACTAGTGGTTTTACTGAATCAATCCTATTAGATATTACAGGTCAGGTTGATGCATTATTTAACTCTTTCCTCCCCAAATTACTCAGATTCTAACTTAGATCCACAAAATTAACTAGCTATACGAGTGATGACTTTATAAATCAGTTTTTCAAATACACAAACCCAATATCTAATCCAATTGTCTTCACGACTTAAGCATTACTAAACCACTGATTTTACTAAGATTTAAATCATACTTACGTTTATGTACAGATTCAAGCCAGTGTAGTTAACTATGTGAGTTCATTTTTATGAAGAAGCTTACTATGAATAATTAGCGATTTTTGTAGAAAAGTGATATGCTAATTTATGTTTTAGGAGTTTTTACCTAATTAAACTAAGTGATAAGCTATTGCTACTATACTACTACTATTATACTACCTACTCTATCACTAAGCTATTACATCGTTTGTTTGATTTCTGTTTTTCAGCTACTACATACTACAACAATAAACAAATTACAATTATAAACTATAAACTATAGAACATCATGAATTTAAACTGGATCTCCATTTTTATTTCATCAGGAACGTCAATACAACATCATTCATAAGAGAAGTGTACCTGGTTTTGAAAGGAATGGAAGATGAAAAATCAACAGGGCTGTGAAAATACAGCAACAACAACAGTAACAACCAGCAGTAGCTTCAACACCTCAATCCCGAAAATTCCAGCGCAGTGAAAATACAGCAACAACAACAGTAACAACCAGCAGTAGCTTCAACACCTCAATCCCGAAAATCCCAGCAATACGGAGAAAAACAAAAACCAATAAAAAATATAAAAGAAAAATATATTCAAGATTTTCTCTTTGTTTTGTCTTTCTAGCTTTGAACTCTTTTCAATTCTCAAAAGAAACTCTCAAAAATTGAATTTTTTGCCGTGTATACTTCGATGTCCAGAGTGTATATCGAGTGTATACCACAGCAGGGAATTTTTTTATTTTTTCTTCTCTTCCTATTTTTCCTCACTTTTTCCCCCTCCTTTTTTCATAAATCTTCTCTTCTATTTATAGGCAAGAATTTCGAAAATTTTCAGATTTTTTATTAAAAAGAAAATATTTTTTAATTTAAAGAAAACCCATTAATCCATGTTTTCCTCTCCTTGTTTTCTTCCTTGATTTCCTTGCCCCCCACTACTTTATGTCATGTAATTATGATTATTTTTTGCTAAAAAAATCTGAAATTTTCTTCTTGGGCCAAGGGGTTTTGGGTTGGGTAAGGGTTCTTAGGATTGGGCTTGTAACTTAATTTGCAAGATGGCCCAATCCAAATTTTTTCCATTTTGTTCTTCTCCATTATTCAACTTCCTAATTAATAAAGCCCAAAATACTAAGATTGATTTATAAAAACTAAAATTATCTTGAAATACTAATCTCATAATAATAATTGTCACCTAATTTTAAATGGTAATTAAAATACAATCACACAATTTGGACATTAAAGGCTAAAATGCAAAAGATGCCTATTTTTGTGATTTTTATTTTTGTAAGATAAAATTAATTACTCCTAATTGTAGAATTAAATCCTAAATGCAAATGCGATATATATATATATATATATATATATATATATATATATATATATATATATATATATATATATATATATATATATATATATATATATATATATATATATATATATATATATATATATATATATATATATATATATATATATATATATATATATATATATATTTTTTATTATTTAAAAATGACACTAAATTCACAACAATTGCAAACAACACAAAACTCTTTTATTTTGAATTTTGGGAGTAATTCTCATATAGGGCAAAAATCACGTGCTCACAAACATGTGTGACTACAAATCCTTCACCGGGTGCCAAGCACCACAGCTATCTTGAGAAAAACGGGCTATGTCCAGCAAATGCCCGATATTATATTTCAAAAGACTCAGAAGATGAAAAATGGGTGTCGGCACAATTTATATACAATTCAGAAAATATCAAAGCGGTAAAAGCAACATTTAGCACATTAATACAAACATATAATAAAATGAGATAATAAATAAGCCAAATACAACAATTATTCAAAGCTCGAATTCTTAAACCCTGAACCAGTGGTTCTGGGTTTGTTTCCCAAGTGGAGTCGCCAGAGCTGTCACACCTCCTTTTGGCGCGCCCCCTACCCCGAAGGATAGGTGCACAAGGGAGTTTTTCCAATTTAAGTGACAATATTCGAAATGGGATTATTTGTTTATTTTAGAGTCGCCACTTGGAATAAATTATGGTGTCCCAAGTCACCGATTTATTTAAATCCCAATTCGAGGAAATTTTTGACTTTCCAAATGAAGTTTGCGAACCAGAAATTCTAAGTAAGGAATTCTGTTGACCCGAGGGAAGGTGTTAGGCACCCCCGGATCCCCTGGTTCTAGCACGGTCGCTTCAATTATTGTAAATGGCTAAAAATATCTGATTTTATGCATGTTCAATACTATAATGCAATTTTAAATCAATTACCGCATTTGATTATTTTTAAGAAAAAGTGAACATTGTTATTAAGGGGGCCCCACAATTTTATTTCTTCTATTTAGCTAGGCTCGTAACTTTTTTTATTTTTTAAAATGATAATCCTAAAGTGACTACATTTTTTCTATTTAGTTATCCCCAAATTAAAAGAGAAAAGTCCTAATTAATTAAGAGACTAAAAATATGCAATACATCCAATTAATTTATGAAAATATTCATGAAACAGAAAAATAAATAAACAAACATTTTTCAACAAACTCAAAATACTACAATTTTATTTATTAACTTATTATTATTTTTTGTACAATAAAAGATAAAATACATATTCAAATCGTGATATTGCTTGCTATATTAAAATAAATGTTTAACGGAAGTAGACATGGCTAAAATCTAAATAAAAGTAAAAATACAAAATCGACAATTAATACTTATACAAATTAAACCAATTATTTTACAATTAATTTAAACACATATTTTAATTGACTTAAAAGGTAAAATTCACTATTTACAAATATTTAAAGGAACAATAATTTTTTCCTTAATTACTAATACTTATTTAAAGAAAAAAAATAGTATTATTTAATCAAATCGGACCTAAATGCCTAAATTTTACACCAAATAATTAAAAATCATATTTTTATTAAGCTAGCTACATATTTGCGGTTTTCGCTTATTAAAAACAATATTAAAACATTAGCTACTAAACTAACCAGTTTTTATTTAACTAAAGAGATGATTTATTTCTTTTTAATTACTCAAAACTTGGATAATAAAAAAAACATGCTTATACTTATACTAATTAATAATAATATTGAAATGAATTATTAACAATAAAAAATCTAATAGTTATTAGAAAATTCACACAATCCAAATCATACTACAATTTCATTTCGAATTACTGTTTCGAGATATTATTGATACAAAACTTAAAATGTAAAAACCAATGACAGAAGTTTTATCCCGATCAACTTCAAAATCATATTACACCTTATACTGAAATTAAACAGTAAGTGCTTTTCAAGGAGTGTACCTGAATAGCAAGAGGAGAGGAAAATAATTAGTATAAGCAGTAATTCCTGCAGTGCAACAATAACAGCCAGCAATTCCCAGTAACAGACTTTTTAAAACTAGCTAAAATTTTCCAGTAATAACAAAAATCAACACCAAAACAAGCAACTAAAACAGCTCTTGATTTTCAAATTCTCACTATTTTAGTGTTCAAAACCTTTCAAGTGTGTATGCTCTACTCTTTTTTTTTTTTTATCTCTGTGTTTTCTTTCTTTTTTCTGTCTGTGTTTTTTTTTATTTATTACCAGACTTCTGTTATATATACATCAGTGCAAGGCTTGCTACATAATTATTATTACACACTATTACTAATTGCCAATGAGAAAAGTAGTCAAACGTGGGTCCTACTGTCCCCACTCTCTTTAACTTTAATAATTGTTGTCCCCGCCCACCTAACATTGTCCCCCTAATTTTCAAACCTACTATTTGTCTTGTAGTAATTGAGGGTTTGTCACGACCCCAAACTTGGTCGTGATGGCGCCCAGCACATTGCTAAGCCAGCCTGACCATTCAATATCAACAACGGAGCTAGAAGCTCTCTTTAGCCCATTTAAGCATATTAATTCACGAAGCAACATCGATACATATAACGAAAACGGAAAACCAAGTCCCATAATACATCAACTCCCATAGACCAAAGGGTCAAGAGTCATGAGCCTCTACTGAACATGAGTGTATAAAAGTTTACAAGATACCAAGTGCGGAAAGAAAAGTCAATACAAAATCCAGAAACAGTAAGAAGGAATATCGGGTTCTGCGTACTCTGCAGCTACCTCGAATATCCATAAATGTCGCCTCAACAGCTATTGGATCACTGCTGAGAGGTACCTGGATCTGCACACAAGGTGCAGGGAGTAAAATGAGTACTGCTAGACTCAGTAGTAATAAACAGGGGTAAGACAGCGTAGATAAGAAATCCATAATAAAGCACTATTTAAAGCTGTAATCAAATACCCTGTAACAGAACCAATATCAACTGTACCTGTACCAACAAGTACCAGCAAAACAGTATAACAACTAGCAGATGTAGCTAAATGCAATGCAATGCATGAAATGACCGCTACGGTGCGTAGCCCGATCCAATTTGGGTACCCGTGCTCACTGTGGGGGTTCAGACTCCGGAGGGGCTCCTACAGCCCAAGCACAATATTACTGCGGCGTGCAGTCCGATCCAACATATATACCGCTGCGGCGCGCGGCCCGATCCACTACCAGTCAGCTAATATGCAATTACAGCCTCGCAGGCTCAAAAGTAGTTTTGAAAACCTTTTTATCATTTTTTAGTTGTTAAACAGTAATACCAAGTTCCAGAGATTGGAAATAGCATGATAACAGAAATAGCTACGGATCGGTAGTAACTAACATGTCAATATGATAAGACAATGATAACGATCCTCGCGGGATCCAATAACTAGCTCACGGCCCACAAGTATACTCGACCGTCCTAGAAGGAGGTTCAACGGCTCAAGAGTAGCGAATATCACAATATAGTATGCAACCATCCGAGAAGGAGGTTCGACGGCTCATGAATAGCCTAATATCATAACATAGTATCAGCAAGTCGGACTAAGCCATAGTCCCTAATCACAATCGACCCCGCACTCACAAGAGAGTACGTGTCTCGCCGCTATACAGCGTCACAAAGTGGTATATCGGGGTTTCAAACCCGCTAGTCATCACCCACATCTATTACTCACCTCAATACGGCGCGACGACTACTCCGCAATGCCCTTTCCACGAGAATCAAGCTCCGCACGCATAGAATCTGATCAAATACAGTAGAAGCACAACAAGTTAGGCCAATGGGACGACACCCAATCAATATAACTCAATTTACATCAAAATTCCCAAAGTTGTCAAAACCCGACTTTCGGTACGCTTGTTGAAAAATTACAAAAGTCACATATTCGGAACCCTCATCTCGATACGAGTCTAGGCATATAAAATTTACCAAAATCGGACTCCATTTGTCCACTCAAATCGGTGTTTGTCTTCAATTTAGGACTAGGGCTCAAACCCACCTTTAATCTTTCATTTACAGGGATTTAACCAAGGATTTCATGTTAAAATGATGTAATTAAGCCACAAAACTTACCTCCGACGAAACCCCGATGATTTCCCAGCAATCTCCCGTCAATTTCTTCTCTTGGAACTCAAAAATGGAGGTTTTGGGTATTAAACCCGCGACCGGTTCTGTTCTGAACTTAAACTCACTGCCAGTCAAATCTCTTCATCGCGTTCGCGACGCCTCTCACGCGAACGCGATGCCTTATTCCAGTCCTTCATCGCGAACGCGACACACCGTCACGCGTCCGCTAAGACCATTCTCCCCAGCCCGGACTTTTCCTCTATGCGAACGCGACATACCTCACGCGTTTGCGATGCCTTGCGAATTCCTTATACGCGAACGCGGCCCAGACCATCGCGAACGCGATGCTTCCCAGCTTCCTCTTACGCGAACGCGACGCCAACCCTCGCGAACGCGATAGTCACCTGATCCCAGCCTACGCGAACGCGGCATAGCCCTCGCGAACACGAAGGCCAAAAGTTTGCCCAGTGATCTGCAGATTCCAGCAGACCTTTTCTTACTTCAAAGTGCCGGATAATGGTCCGGATTCACCCCGAGGCCCCCGGGACCCCAACGAAAACCACCAACATACCCCAAAACATGATACGAACTTGTTCCAATCATAAAAACACCATCCTAAACATCAAAATCACCAATTACACACGGATTCAAGCCTAAGTTTCTTCAAAACTTCCGAATTGCACATTCCATCAAAAACCCGACGAAACGACGTCCGAATGACCTGAAATTTTGCAGGCACATCCAAAATCACCTAATGGAGCTACTGCAACTGTCGGAATTCCATTCCAACCCCCGGATCAAAATCTCACATACCATTCGGATTTCGCCAAAATTCAACCTTAGCCAATTCAAGCCTATTTCTACACCGGGCCTCCAAATTCAATTCCGATTGCTCCCCTAAGTCACAAATCACCTCCCGGAATTAACCGAATCATCAGAATCCGATTCCGAGAATTATAACCAAATAGTCAACTCCGGGTTGACTTTCCTTATTCAAGATTCCTTCAAAAAGGCTATATGCCTCATTTTCAATCCAAATCACTCCTAAATCACCCGATAGACTCTAGAACTGATATAAAAGCATAAAACATGAATTTACAACATAACGGGGTGGTAATTCCCGTGACGACGGGCCGGGTCATCACATTTTCCCCCTCTTAAGCAAACGCTCGACCTCGAGCGGGTCAAGAAACATACCTGAAGTCTCAAACAAGTGAGGATATCCGCTCCGCATCTCCCGCTCGATCTCCCAAGTGGCCTCCTCCACGGGTCGACCTCTTCACTGAACCTTAACTGATGCAATCTCCTTAGACCTCAATTTTCTCACCTGACGTCCCAAAATGGCAATAGGCTCCACATCATAGGATAGATCACCATCAAGCTGAATGGTGCCGAAATCTAATACATGAGACGGATCTCCAATGTACTTCCGGAGCATAGACACATGGAATACTGGATGGACGCTGGATAAGCTGGGCGGCAAGGCTAACTCGTATGCCACCTCTCCAACCCTCCTGAGTATCTCAAAAGGACCGATGTACCTAGGACTCAACTTTCCTTTCTTCCCAAACCTCATGACACCCTTCATAGGTGAAACCTTCAACAATACTCTGTCACCAACCATGAAAGACAACTCTCGAACTCTACGGTCCGCATAACTCTTCTCGCGAGACTGTGCTGTACGAAGCCTCTCCTGGATCAACTTTGCTCTATCCGGAGCATCCTGGACTAACTCGGTCCCTATCAATCTAACCTCGCCAGGCTCAAACCATCCCACGGGGGATCTACACCGTCTCTCGTACAATGCCTCGTACGGGGCCATCCGAATACTCGACCGATAGCTGTTGTTGTAGGAAAACTCGGCAAGTGGTAGGAACTCGTCCCACGAACCACCAAAGTCAATCACACGTGCTCGCGACATATCCTCCAAAATCCGAATAGTACGCTCGGATTGGCCGTTCGTCTGGGGTGAAATGCGATACTCGACTCGACCCGCGTACCCGTCTCCCGTCGAAATGCTCTCCAGAACTGAGAAGTGAGCCGAGTACCCTCGTCGGATATGATAGACAACGGAACTCCATGCAACCGAACAATCTCTCGAATAAAGATCGGCGCCAACCGCTCCGATGAGTAGGTTGTACTAACCGGAATGAAGTGAGCCGACTTGGTCGATCTATCCACAATCGCCCGTACGGAATCAAACTTCCTCGCCGTCGGAGGGTCCATGAACAAAGTCCATAGTGATCCTCTCCCATTTCCACTCGGGAATATCAATGCGCTGGAAATACACCACCGGGCCTCCGATGCTCGTACTTAACCTGCTGACAGTTGAGGCACCGTGATACATGTCCGACAATGTCCATTTTCATCTTTTTCCACCAATAATGATGTTTCAAATCTTGATACATCTTTGCGGCTCCTGGATGGATAGAATACCGCGAGCTATGGTCCTCCTCCAGAATCAACTCATGAAAGCCATCAACATTGGGAACACATAACCGGCCCTGCATCCTCAACACACCGTCACTATCAATGGTGACATCTCTAGCATCATCATGCTGAACTCTATCCCTCAGGACATCCAAATATGGATCATCATACTGGCGCTCACAAATACGATCATATAGAGATGACCGAGATACAACACAAGCCAATACCCTGCTGGGCTCCGAAATATCTAACCTCACTAGCCGATTGGCTAGCACCTGAACATCATAAGAAAATGGCCTCTCCTCGGCTGGAATATATGCCAAGCTCCCCATACTGACCGCCTTCCGGCTCAAAGCATCGACCACCACATTGGCCTTCCCCGAATGATATAATAAGTAATGTCATAATCCTTCAGCAACTCCAGCCATCTCCGCTGTCTCAAATTAAGGTCTTTCTGTTTGAACAAGTGCTGGAGACTACGATGGTCGGTATACACCTCACAAGATACACCGTACAAATAGTGCCTCCAAATCTTCAATGCATGAACAATGGCGGCTAGCTCCAAATCATGAACAGGATAGTTCTTCTCATGTGGCTTCAACTGCCGAGAAGCATAAGCAATTACCTTACCTTCCTGCATTAACACACAACCTATCCCCACTCTCGAGGCATCACAATAAACGGTATATGAACCTGAAGTCGATGGCAATACTAACACTGGAGCTGTGGTCAAAGCTGTCTTGAGCTTCTGAAAGCTCTCCTCGCACTCATCCGACCACACGAATGGTGCACCCTTCCGGGTCAATTTAGTCAATGAAGAAGCAATGGATGAAAATCCCTGAACAAACCGGCGATAATATCCCGCCAAACCAAGAAAACTCCTGATCTCTGTAGCTGAGGATGGTCTAGGCCAACTCTGCACCGCCTCTATCTTCTTAGGATCAACCTGAATACCATCACGAGACACCACATGTCCCAGAAATGCCACGGACTCGAGCCAAAACTCACACTTGGAGAATTTAGCATATAACTTCTCCTCCCTCAATCTCTGCAACACAATACTCAAATGCTGAGCATGCTCCTCCTGACTACGGGAGTAGACTAGAATGTCATCAATGAACACAATCACAAATGAATCCAAATAAGGCCCGAACACACTGTTCATCAGATGCATAAATGCTGCTGGGGCATTGGTCAGCCCAAACGACATCACAAGAAACTCATAATGACCATATCGGGTCCTGAATGTAGTCTTCATAATATCCGAGTCCATGATCTTCTACTGATGATAGCCTGAACGAAGATCGATCTTAGAAAACACCCTCGCACCCTATAACTGATCAAACAAATCATCTATGCGCGGTAGAGGGTACTTGTTCTTCACTGTCACTTTGTTTAATTGCCTATAATCAATACACATTCGCATGGCGCCATCTTTCTTTTTAACAAATAATACCGGCGCACCCCACGGGGACACGCTAGGGCGGATGAAACCCTTATCCAGAAGTTCTTGAAGCTGCTCTTTCAGTTCTTTCAACTCAGCTGGTGCCATCCGATAAGGAGGAATGGATATGGGCTGAGTGCCCGGCACCAAGTCAACGCCAAAATCAATATCCCTGTCCGGCGGCATGCCCGGTAGGTCTGAGGGGAATATTTCGGAGCCCAGCAGGGTATTGGCTTGTGTTGTATCTCGGTCATCTCTATATGATCGTATTCGTGAGCGCCAGTATGATGATCCACATTTGGCTGTCCTGAGGGACAGAGTTCAGCATGATGATGCTAGAGATGTCACCATTGATAGTGACGGCATATTGAGGATGCGGGGCCGGATATGTGTGCCCAATGTTGATGGCCTTCGTGAGTTGATTCCTGGAAGAGGCCCATAGCTCGCGGTATTCTATCCATCCAGGAGCCGCGAAGATGTATCAAGATTTGAAACAACACTATTGGTGGAGAAAGATGAAAATGGACATTGTCGGACATGTAGCACGGTGCCTCAACTGTCAGCAGGTTAAGTACGAGCATCAGAGGCCCGGTGGTGTATTTCAGCGCATTGATATTCCTGAGTGGAAGTGGGAGAGGATCACTATGGACTTTGTTACTGGACTCCCTCGGATAGCGAGGAAGTTTGATTACGTATGGGTGATTGTGGATAGGCTAACCAAGTCAGCTTACTTCATTCCTGTATATACTATGTACTCATCAGAGCGGTTGGCAGCGATCTTTATTCGAGAGATTGTTCGGTTGCATGGAGTTCCGGTGTCTATCATATCCGACAGGGGTACTCAGTTCACTTCTCAGGTTTGGAGAGCATTTCAGCGAGAGATGGGTACGCGGGTTGAGTTGAGTACTGCATTTCACCCCCAGACAGACGGGCAGTCTGAGCGCACTATTCGGATCTTGGAGGATATGTTGCGAGCTTGTGTGATTGATTTTGGTGGTTCGTGGGATGAGTACCTACCACTTGCTGAGTTTGCCTACAACGACGGTTATCAGTCGAGTATTCGGATGGCCCCGTATGAGGCATTGTATGGCGAGGCGGTGTAGATCCCCCGTGGGATAGTTTGAGCCCGGTGAGGTTAGATTGATAGGGACCGAGTAAGTCCAGGATGCTCCGGATAGAGCAAAGTTGATCCGGGAGAGGCTTCGTACAGCACAGTCTCGTCGGAAGAGTTATGCGGACCGTAGAGTTCGAGAGTTGTCTTTCATGGTTGGTGACGAGTATTGTTGAAGGTTTCACCTATGAAGGGTGTCGTGAGGTTTGGGAAGAAAGGAAAGTTGAGTCCCAGGTACATTGGTCCTTTTGAGATACTCAGGAGAGTTGGAGAGGTGGCATATGAGTTAGCCTTGCCACCCAGTTTATCCGGTGTTCATCCGGTATTCCATGTGTCTATGCTCCGGAAGTACATTGGAGATCCGTCTCATGTATTAGACTTCAGGCACCATTCAGCTTGATGGTGATCTATCCTATGATGTGGAGCCTATTGCCATTTTGGGACGTCGAGTAAGAAAATTGAGGTCTAAGGAGATTGCATCAGTTAAGGTTCAGTGGAGAGGTCGACCCGTGGAGGAGGCCACTTGGGAGACCGAGCGGGAGATACGGAGCAGATATCCTCACTTGTTTGAGACTTCAGGTATGTTTCTTGACCCGCTCGAGGACGAGCGTTTGCTTAAGAGGGGGAGAATGTGACGACCCGGCCCGTCGTCACGGGAATTACCACCCCGTTATGTTGAAATTGTATGTTTTATGCTTTTATATCGGTGTTAAAGTCTATCGGGTGAGTTAGGAGTGAATTGGATTGAAAATGAGGCATATAGCCTTTGTGAAGGAAACTTGAATAAGGAAAGTCAACCCGGAGTTGACTATTTGTTTAGAGGGCTCGGAATCGGATTCTGATGATTCGGTTAGTTCCGGGAGGTGATTTGTGACTTAGGGGAGCGATCGGAATTGAATTTGGAGGCCCGGTGTAGAAATAGGCTTGAATTGGCTAAGGTTGAATTTTGGCGAAATCCGAACGGTAGGTGAGATTTTGATCCGGGAGTCGGAATGGAATTCCGACAGTTGCAGTAGCTCCGTTAGGTGATTTTGGATGTGCCTGCAAAATTTTAGGTCATTCGGACGTCGTTTGGTCGGGTTTTTGATTGAATGTGTAATTCGGAATGTTTTAAGGAATTTAGGCTTGAATTTGATGTGAATTATGGGTTTTGGTGTTATTAGACGTGTTTTGAGGATTGGAGCAAGTTCGAATAAGGTATTAAGATGTGTTGGTGTGTTTGGATGAGGTCCCGGAGGCCTCGGGGTGTTTTCGGATGGCTAAACGAGAGAAAATGTGGAAAAAATTGCAGAACTGGTGCACTGCTTCTGTTGTTTTCGCTCCTGCGGAAATGGGAGCGCAGGAGCGACTCCGCAGGAGCGGACAATGAGGCGCAGAAGCGGAGCCGACCGCTGAAGCGGAGCCTGGTCCGCAGGGGCGGTTTCGCTGGTGCGAGAGGTCGATCGCAGAAGCGGTCTTGAGCCGTCTTGGGAAAAATCCGCAGAAGCGGATGTTTGGTCGCATAGGTGAGTCCGCTGAAGCGGACTCATTGTCGCAGAAGCGGATCATTCCGCAGAAGCGGACTAATTTCCGCAGAAGCGGATGCGCAGGGGCGGTCCTTGGATCGCTGGTGCGGAAATGGCCAAAAGGGGCCTGGGTACGCAGAAGCGACCAAAAGGTCGCCGAAGCGGTTCTGCAGGGGCGGAATTTTATCCGCAGAAGCGAAAATCGCTGTGAGTTAAGTGTATTAGAAGTTAGAAAAATTTCAGAACATTTCACACATTTAGGTCTCGGCTTTAGAGGCGATTTGGGCAATTTTGAAGAGAAATTCAAGGGAAATCATCAGGTAATCAACTATGGACTTAAACTATGATTAGTATTGATAATATTATGCAATTATATCATGAAAATGGAGGAATTTGGGGTAATGTATGGAGGATTTAGCCCTAGGCTTGAACTTCAGAAAATCAAGGTTTTGAATGGGCAAATGGAGTCCGAATTTGGTAAAATTGATATGCTTAGACTCGTATTGAGATGAGGGTTCCGAATATATGACTTTCGTGATTTTTCGATAAGCGTACTGAAAATCAGGTTTTGACAACTTTGGGAATTTTGATGTAAATTGAGTTATATTGATTGGGTGTCGTCCCATTGGCTTAATTTGTTGTATTTCTACTGTATTTGATCAGATTCTACGCGTGTGGAGCTTGATTCTCGTGTCAAGGACATTGCGGAGTAGTCGTCGCGCGGTATTGAGGTGAGTAATAGATGTGGGTGATGACCGGCGGGTTCGAAACCCCGGTATACCACTTTGTGACGTTGTATAGCGGCGAGACACGTACTCTCTTGTGAGTGCGGGGTCGATTGTGATTGGGGACTATGGCTTAGTCCCGACCTGTTGATATTATATTATTGGCTATTCTCGAGCCGTTGAACCCCCTTCTTGGGCGGTTGAGTATACTTGTGGGCCGTGAGCCAGTTATTGGATCCCGCGAGGATCGTTATCATTGTCTTATCATATAGACATGCTAGTTTACTACTAGTCCGCAGCTATTTATGTTATTATGCTAATTCCAATCTCTGGAACTTGATATTACTGTTTTCCAACTGAAAAATGATAAAAAGAGTTTTCAAAAACTACTTTTGAGCCTGCGAGGTTGTATCTGCATATTAGCTGACTAGTAGTGGATCGGGCTGCGCGCCGCAGCGAGATATATGTTGGATCGGACTGCACGCCGCAGGAATATCTCTATGAGATGTGCTTGGGCTGTAGGAGCCCCTCCGGAGTCTGAACCCCCACGGTGAGCACGGGTACCCAAAATTGGAGTCGGGCTACGCGCCGTAGCGGTCATATCATGCATTGCATTGCATTTAGCTACATCTGCTAGCTGTTATGCTATTTATTGGTATTTGTTGGTACAGGTACAGTGAATATTAATTCTGTGACAGGGTAGCCGATTATAGCTTTACATAGTGCTTTATTGCGGATTTCTTATCTGCGCTGTCTTACCCTTGTATTACCACTGAGTCTGGCAGTACTCATTTTACTCCCTGCACCTTGTGTGCAGATCCAGGTACCTCTCAGCAGTGATCCAGTAGCTGTGCGAGGAGACATCCGTGGGATATACGAGGTAGTTGCAGAGTCCGCAGGACCCGATATTCCTTCCTACTGTCTTTTGATTTTGTATTGACATTTCTTTCCGCACTTGGTATCTTGTAAACTTTTATACACTTACGTTCAGTAGAGGCTCATGACTCTTGACCCTTGGTCTATGGGAGTTGATGTATTATGGGACGTGGTTCCCCATTTTCGTTATATGTATCGCTGTTATTTCGTGAATTAATATGCCTAAATGGGTTAAAGTGAGCTTCTAGCTCCGTGGTTGATATTGATTGGTCAGGCTGGCTTAGCAATATGCTGGGCGCCATCACGACCGGATTTGGGGTCGTGACACTCCGAGCACGTTACTATTATATCTGATGAAGAAACTATCCCGAATGATACTCCTGAATCTAGACGGTTGAGACCAAGTCTCTCATATTAATTAACCATTAAAAAATCCGTTAATAATCTCAACCGTTGGATCTGAGGAAATGAACGGTTGAGATTCTATCAATTTAAATAAATGGACCGGATCTTTTGGGCTAAAACATTGGGCCACAATTCAGACATAATCTTGGCCCCAATTCTAATTACGCATGTATATATATAATTTTTTATTTTAATTATTTAAATAAACAAATATGCACAGATAAATGCAAATAATACAAGAAAATAACATAAAATTCACAACAATTGCAAGTAAACTAAAAATTATTTTAATTTGAATATTTGGGAGTATTTCTCTTATAGGGAAAAAATCACGTGCTCACAAATATTACCACCTCAGAGCTCGTAGCTGTTTTACGAGGCATGGGAGATAAAGTACGATGGCCGAAAGAGATGCGTTCAAATCCAAATAAACGTAATCCTGACCATTGGTGTGAATTTCATAATGATCATGGTCATAAGACGTCGGAATGTCGGCTTCTACAAAGTGAAGTAGACCATCTATTGAAGCAGGGTTATCTCACTGAATTATTTAGTGAGAAAGGAAAGCAATCTTACATGAAAAATAGACAAGAACCGCCGAAACCCCTGTCACCTAAGAGAACCGTGAATGTTATAAATGGGGGAGAAGGTATATATGAGGTGACGTATCCATCTTCCAACAAAGTCTTCAAACTCTCAACTATGCCCGAGAAACGCGAACGCCAGCCGAGGGAAAGAGAAATTATTGCTTACGACGATGCATACATGGAAGGAGTCAACTCCTCTCACGATGACGCACTGGTAATATCTTTACTCATACATGATATTAAAATAAAAAGAGTCTTGATTGATCCAGGAAGTTCAGCAAACATCATCCTACTAAGGGTGTTACGGGAGATGCAAATGGAGGGCAAGATGATCCCAAAGGCGCATACTTTATCAGGATTCAATAACTCCAGCATAGTAACTAAAGGAAAGGTAAATTTAGTAACTTTTATAGAAGGTATAGAAAAAGATACCAAATTTCAGGTAGTAGATCTGGATATGGCATACAATATAATCATGGGAAGACCATGGATCCACGAGATTGGTGTTGTTCCATTGACCTTGCATCAAATCATGAAGTTACCAACACCATGGGGAATTCGTCAAGTTTATGGGGAACAATATGCACCTCGTAGCGCCAAATAGAGAAGTTAAAAGTCAGGGGTAGGTCAACTTGGAAGGTATGTGATATCCTTTTAGTAAAGGCTATGTTAAGCACCCTCTAAGACCAACCTGTCAATTTCTTACATACGTGACATTTTGATTCTTAAGCATGATATTCATAATCGTGATGCTTGAAATAAATCGGTTTATGGAATGAAAGCACAGGTTCATGCAACACCTAAGAAGAAAAAACATCGTATATGATTTTTGCCTCAATCATCACTAGAAAGTATATTCTAAGGTAGATATATTCGATTATAGTATATCTCAAGCAACATATAGCCAATTTGTGCGGAACTCTTCAACTGACATGTGAAAAGCCTTTCAAGTCTTATACTAGAGTTTCTGTAGAAAGTTGCTAGCCTTTACTGGAAATTATAATGTCTATCGTTCGTTGTGATTTTACTAACGGTTTCAGATGCTAGGCACAAATCCTAACCCGTACCGAATGATGAGATACAACCTGCATGGCAAAAAAGAATACTCGAAATTCTAAAGCCTAAGGTTACACAGATCTGATGGAAATGCATATGGGTAGGCAGTCTACATCTAAAAGCCATATTTTCGAGTCCCGTGTATGTTTTGTTTCAAGGAAAGGGTCAACTTATGAGTAACAACCAAAATGCTCAAGGCCTCATCCCTACAGCACCTGCACACTTGGGTACTGCACAGTACAGATAGCTTCGTGCAAGAAAGTAGACGCGGGACCATAAAAACGCGGGACCATAAAAAGATACGGGAATACAAAAACCCATGCAAAAGATAGCTTCGTGACAAAAAAGTTGACGTGGGACCACAAAAGAGATACGGGAGTTCAAAGGAAAGATAAAAGCTGCAATAGCTGCGAATAGCTACGTTTTACTCTGCAACAAATAGTTTTCAAGTCCTTTCTAAATACATAAAGATAGGACTATGGTTGCGTGCTAAAACAGGTTGTATAGAAAAAACCTTGTGTATTTTTTATTAAAAAATTTGTTGCACAAAAAACAGTTGCGAGAAAGTCATAGACGTACAACAACGCATGTATTATTCAAAATTTGCTCAAGTTAATGAATAAAAACTTGTCCAAATTACTTTACACAAACATGTGCTTCCTATTTCTTTCATCGTATAGCACCATTTATGAAGTTGAGACGTCTTCTTCATTAAGTGCCAATATATAAAAGGGCCCTCTTTTATAATTCTCGTGTTGACAAGTCCACGAGTAGAATCATCAAGCATTTTCTAAAAAGATAAAAATGCAAATCCTCGTGTTGACAAGTCCACGAGTGAATCAATAAAGCATTTTCAAAAGGATAAAAATGCAAAATTATTCCATAAGTCCTAAGTATGAAAATAGGCAAGAATAAAATATAAAGAGGTATTAATTAATCTCTAAAATATAAAGGGTTCAAACAAAAAATCCTTACAAAATAAGAATATTATACAAATATCCCATAAACTAGGGACTGATTCAAAAATTGAAAATCTTAACTCGCTCCTGAGGAAGTAGACCTCTCCGATGCTGTTAAGTTAACCTCCTCATTTGCAGGATTTATAGACGCTAAGGAAGCAGAAACAGTTGAACCACTAGGAGGGAAAGAAGGCACGGCAGCCTGGATTGTTGTAGCCGGAGTTGCAGCAGGAGCAACTCCCTCATTGGGGGGATCATTAGCCACGGTCAAGTCATCAGGAGGAGAAGAAGATTGTTGGTTCATCTCAATAGTGCTCAAAACCTTGGTTAACTCAGACTTCAAGTCGAAACCGTCTTGGCTAGCCTCCATTAAGGCATCCCGACGAGAATTCAGGAAAGCCCAGCTCACCTCCGCATCAAAACTCTCCTCAAGGAGGCATAATCCTTCTTACATAAGGTAAGTTCGTCTTTTAACGATTGGTTTTCATTCAAAGCCGAGTTAAAGGAGATTTCCAGGGAGGCACGGGATTCTTCCAAGGCACGTCAGAGGAAGCTTGCAAATCGGCCTGAGCCTGAGATAAGGTTTGCACTAACTCCCCCGCATACTTTTCTTTCTTGTCCAAGAGAACCTTAAGCTCCCTAATCTCCTCGCTGGACTTAGACAATTGTTCAGAAAAAGAACATTCTTGACGTTATTTTTCTTTCTCCACCTCGCCGAGGGAAGCCCTAACCCTGTCCAATTCAGAAGCCAAAGTTTGATTTTGTTGCTCTAAGTTATGGCTGTGCTCCTGTAAATCCGTAACCTTCTTCTGAGCATCTCTCAACTGTTCTCGCCAATTAGCTGCTTTGGCATCCGCTTCCCTAGCCTTCCTTTCAGCTTCAGAAATAGCTCGGTCAGCTTCACGAGCTTTCCTCTCCAAAATGAAAATTCTCCCTATAAGCTCCGTACCTATAAGGTTGGCCTGTATAACAAATGTGTATGAGTGGAAATCAAGAGAATAGCTTTTTCTTAAAAAAGAGAGATAAGAAACATACCTTCAAAGTATTGTGAACTATGTCGTTCACTAGAGTCAGACAGCTATGGCTGTCCATTTTCCCTTTCTCAATATCCCCAATCAGGGGCTTAAGCCAGACATCTACGCCGCATGACTTCCTCAAGAGGCTCCTGTCTACCGTGTGACGACCCAAAGGGTCATCACTTATTTTATTAATACTTCTATTGCTAGAACCCTCTTCCATAAAGCTGACAGAAGGAGGTACGGTAGAGGAGGTAAAGACGACAGTATTTGCAAAATTCGGAATAGGCAAGGGAGCAAAAGTTGGAAAAGAAGGGGGAGTGGGAATCGTAGTCGTGTGGTTATTTGAAGTGACAAAAGAGACAGATGGAATAGAAATGGAAGTTGAAAGGGGGATTTCCTCCAAAACTGGGCCAAAATCATCACCCCCGAAACCTTCGAGAAAAAGGCGTTGAGTAGACTCGGGAGTTTCATTTGGAACAGTTTCTTCATCAGATATAATAGTGACGGGCTCAGAGGTACGAACAGGAGGAACTTCAGTAGTAGGAGGAGCTTCGGCTTAATCTTCTGAAATTATCACTCGTCTCCTAGACCTGGGAAGAAGTTCTAAGAGCAAGAGTCGCTTCAGCTTTCATACCTCGATTGGGAAATCCTGACAAAAAGAAGGATATAAGATCGGATACACAAATGTTTTTATTCTAAGCAAAGGAAATAGCAAGTGAATACCATGAGTTCTGACCCTCCAGCCACGTCTAGCAGAGATTGATCTCCAAGTACGTGCCTCCATGGGTACAGCCTTCAAAAGAGCATCGACCCAAACACGGAAATCAGGGACAAGTTCCACATCTCCCATGATAGTTATTCCAAAGAGCGAAACAAAAGAGCTTTAATAACAGAAGAATGGAATGTCAAAAAATAGACACGGCAAAAAATAAAAAAAAAACACTTACGAGTCATGTTCCACTTCTCCGGAAAAGGCATGTTGGATTCACCAACCAGATCAACTATGGGAACACTTACAAACCGTACATACCAACCATAGTCATTAACATCTTTAGGGTTTATCAAAACCCTCTTTCCTCTAGCGGTCAATGAAAAGACTCCGTTGCGGAAAATTTTAGGGTGATAAAGGTGAATCAAGTGAGGAAAGGTAAAATTTACACCTGCCTTAGTTGAAATAAACCTTAAGCATGCTACTGCTCTCCAAACCAGAGGACCAACTTGGGCTAGACAGATTTTGAAGAAGCGACAAAATTTAAGAATCACTGGGTCAATAGCAGGAGAAAATCCCAAAGTAAAGGGATAAGTATAAACACAAGAAAAACCGGGGTTGTAAGAAGAAATGCTCTGGTTAGGGTTTGGAATAACTATGGGGATACTAGATTTCCAATGAAAATCCTCCCGGATTAAAGAAATCGTTGGTTCAGTAATTATAGAGGGGTAATTATCAACCTACTCCAACTTGAGCATTTGCTCGCAAAGAACCTCCTCTCAAAAGACAAGTCCGATGGTACAACTTCGTTTACCATCGGTTCATGAAGAGGTTCCATAGATTCTTTTCCCTTGGAAGAAGGTTTGTTAGATGAAGATCCTCTGGAAGAAGTGCTAGAAAGGATAGCAGAACCAGATACGCCGCCCCGTATTAATCTCATGCCACGAGGAGCACTAGTTCCGCTCCTTTGATGCCGTGCGGGAGCATTGGGGAATTGGTCAAAGATTGGAACTTTTCTAGGGTTAGAAGATGCCATGGCTCAACATGTTTTTACAAAAGAAGAGTAGAAGGAAGAAGCAAAGAGTTACTCAGTGAAAAGGATAAAGAAGAAGAAATCGCAGGAATATACGAAAAGCGATCGGTAAACCAGGAAAAGTAATGATGAAATGCCTATAATAAAGGTAACCATCACTTCGGGAGTAAAGCAAAGAAAAGGCTGCAAACT